>CAUYLG010049390.1:0-16212 GCA_963573385.1 Cacajao melanocephalus | reverse complement strand
TTATTACCCACCTTCTGAAGCCTGATTCTGTCATTTCATCACACTCATTCTCCATCCAGCCTTATTCCCTTGCTGGTGAGGAGTTGTGATCCCTTGTAGGAGGAGAGGTGTTCTGGTTTCGGGTGTTTTCATCCTTTTTGCACTGGTTTCTTCCCATCGTTGTGGATTTGTCCATCTGTTGTCTTTGTAGTTGCTGACTTTCAGATTGGGCCTCTGTGTAAACGTCCGGTTTGTTGATGATGAAGATATTTCTGTTTCTTAATTTTCCTTCTAACAGTCTGGCCCCTCTGCTGTAGGACTGCTGAGGTCCACTCCAAGCCCTGCTTGCCTGGGGATCACCTGCAGCAGCTGCAGAACAGTAAGGGTTGCTACCAGTTTCTTCTTCTGCTATCTTTGTCCCAAAAGGATACCTGCCAAATGTCAGTCTGATCTCTCCTTTATGAGGTGATTCTTTGGATATATGGGGGTCAGGAAGCTGCTTGAGGAGACAATCTGTCCTTTATAGGAGCTCAAGTGCTGAACTGCGAGCTCCGTTGTTCATTCAGAGCTGCTGGGCAGGTACGTTTAAGTCTGCTGCAGCAGGACTCATAAACCCCTTTTTATTTCCCAGGTCTTCTGTCTCAGGGAGTTGGGGCTTTGTTTATGAGTTTCCAATGTGCTGCTGCTTTTTTTTTCAGGGCTGCCCTGCCCAGAAAGTAGGAAGCCTAGTCACTGTCTCCCTGCCTAGGCTTTGCTGGGCTGCTGCGGGCTCCGCCCAGCTGCCGTGTGAACTTCCTTGCAGTCCTGTTTATATGGGTGTAGTTAGAACTGCCTAGGTAGTGGTGGCTCACCTCTGTAATGGTGGACTCTGTAATGGCGGGTTGCCTTGGTAACGGCAAGCTGCCTCAGCAATGGCGGACTGCCTCCGTAGTGGTGGAGTGCCTCGGTAATGGCGGACGCCCCTCCCCCACAAAGCTGGACCGTCCCGGGTTCAGCTGTGCTTTCTGTGAAACTCTCAACCCTGAGCGTTTCCAATCACTGTTTTTTTTTTTTTTTTTTTGTGGGGGTGGGACCAGCTGAGCCTGATCACCTGGCTCCCTGCATCAGAGCCTTTTTTGTTTAGTTGAAGGATCGACTCTCTCCCAGGTGTTCCAGTCGCCTGATGAAAAGCCGCCGGGATCTGTGTGATTTCCCGTGCGGCGACCCACTGCGCCGGCTGAAACAACGGCGCTGATATTTGTGTGGCTCTTTTGCCCGGGAATCTCCTGGCCTGGCTGCCTGTTTCAGACCCCTTTTTAATCAGATGAATGGGCAATTCTGCCTTCCCCAAGCTCCACTTGCCAGCTAGAAGGGAGATCCAGACTAGTGTATTTTGTACGGAGAAACACCGTGCCGGGGCGCTGGCGAAACAGCCGCGCCGGCCAAAAAAGCTGCGCTGGCGACCCGTAGGGCTCCTCTGCCTGGGAGTCTCCTAGTCTGTGGGCAATAAATATCCATCTGGAAATGCGGTGTCCACTCACCCTCTGCGCTTTCACTGGGAGCTGCAATCCTGAGCTGTTCTTCATCGGCCATCTTGGCTGGTAGGTCCATATATTATGTTTTTAATGAACATTTCTTTATTCTGCTCTGTAAAAACTGACCAAATTTGAAGCAGGTAGTGACTACTCTATGGAGAGACAGCTGAAGGGAATGATGTGGGATTAATGCTTTCCTGAGGCACACACTGGATTAGGACCTTGGAAAGAGCTACTCTCTAACCTAAGGAGCATTTCTCTGCAGTTTTGTCTCTTTGGCACACAGTAGGCCTGAAGTCTACTTGAGAAGAACAGATACAAACCCAGTATCTGGGTCAGATGCAGGGTTTCCCAACCTTGACCCCAAAGGAGGATTTCTGGACTCTGTGCTGCAGTGAGTCCTGACTCTCCCTACTGCCTGTGGTTGCTCTTCCTGCCACTCAATATCTGCTGCTTAAAAGAACAGTTTTCCCATCACCAACCCAGGGATATTCAATTCATGGGAGGCAAACACAATTTCAAGACTTTATCGTTGTTTACATTTAAAAGAAAGACATGTCAAAGGTGTTCTGAAAAATTTAAAAGGGGATATATGGTTACTAATTGTGGCTAGAAAAACTGGAGTGCAAACTCAGAGAAACACAGCTTCCTTACTCGTGGGGGTAATTGTGAATGGACAGGTGCCGACATTGTCCTGGAAAATTTCAAGATATCGAGTTTCTCTGAGCCACTGTTAACAAGCTAATGAATTCAACTGTTTCTGGTGGGGGTGAGAAAGAGACAAGAAGAGCCAAAATATTTTTGGGTTCTGCATGTTTCCCAGTTGGCTTTGGCCTTAGATTTGGATTCGCATAGAGCAGTAGTTAAATTCCATTTCTTCCATATATTCAACTTATTTTGGGCCATACAAATCTACTTCGATTGTCTGCTTTATGGTTACTGAATTTTACAAGCTCTTCCCCATCACTATTTTTCTTTTCTGGTCTATCAAGTTTTGTGTCCATTAGTTACTCATCTGCCCCCCGCCCTCAATTTTGCAACATCTCTGAACATGTTGAACAGGCAAAATTTGCATATTTCTCTATAGATAAATATGCATAGAGTGGGTGCTGTGCAAATAACTTTGCCATGGATTAGCACATCTACCCCCACCATAGCCACATCCTTCAGGATAGACTCATCTCACCATCATCCCTGGTAAGCTGTGTGGTCTTGGTTTTTCTACTCTCTGAGCCTTGTTTCTCTTATCTGCAGTTTCTTCTGCCAACTTGAAAGTTTAATGAATCCACAATTCACACTGAAAGTCTTTCCAAGTCATTGCTAAAGTCTTTATTTATCAAAGCCAATAGTTTTCCCACCCTGTTTATATTTTCTAACTTTTAATAGTCCTTACTCACAAATGGGTCTCTCATCTATTCATGTTGGCTGTTGCTAAGTGTGTTGTGAAATTGGCTTCAGAAAAGCTTCAAGGGCCCCAAAGGTCTGCATTCCCATATTCTGTTTGTAGCTGAAGCATCAAAGGCCTCTGTCTGATCATTAGATGGGAAAGATAGCGAGCCTTTATTACCCTGCAGTCTGGTGTAGATGATTTTCCTGGGTAATCCAGAAAATCTAACTAATTTTCTGGGAAGCTGGATTCAAAAATGAGGGAATTCAAGGGGGCAGAGTGTACTTAGAACCTTGGATGTGGAATAGGTAGAGCATTGTGAATGAAGGTTGATAATAGAAGGCACCCAGGTAAGCCACAGTTTTAATCAAAAGGCCACGCAACAGTGCAATGGGTCCCAAATGAACTGTATATTGAAATCACCTGGGAAACTTTTAAACAATACTGAAACTTGCTTCTTTTCCAGACATTCTGATTTAATTTTCTCAAGTGTGATCTGGCATAAAGATTTTTAAAAATTCATCAGTTCTAACGTGTGGCAAAATTTGAGAACAATTGAAATAATGGTTAAAGGTTTGCACTTTGAATCTAGACAGATCTTAGTTTCAATCATAGGTTTACCAGTAGACCACATGACTTTGGGCAGGTTATTTGGCCCCTCTGAGCTCCAGGTCTTTTTGCAAATTGGAGGTAATACTAGTACCTGGCACTTAGGGTTATAATTAATACTAAATCTATGCTTAGCAAAGTGCCTAGCACACAGTAAGTACTCAGAAGACACTAGCTAATGTTATTTAATACTCTTCCCAGATGTTCAATGTTAGAAGGAGGCATGACAGTGGTCAAAGTGGAGGTATAGTTAGTAACCAAGACACCATCGGGTGGAGAAAAACAAAGCTTCTCACTAGCCCTGCCTCTAGCAATCAGGCAGTGGAAATAATAGAGAAAGCTTCTGTGTGAGTGAGAAAGAGAGAGAGATTGAGAGAGAGAGACTGTGTCTGTGTGTGTGTGTGTGTGTGTGTGTGCGCGTGCGTGCGTGTGTGTGTGTTTTACTCCCCAGGGATTCTGCCTTGCAGGATCTCATCAATCAACCCATTTGACTTATTACCATTTTGTGTAATTTTGAGGTTTGCGTTAAAGGAACAAGTTTGTCATGGTTGGTCTAATTATGGGGAAATCATGTGTAATATATATTACACATGTATTTTTATGGCAGGTAATTTAGGAAACAGGCTTAGTTTCTAATAATTTAACAAAGGAAGATGGGGGTGGTCTAAAGCTTAATTGGAACCATTTTAAGTTCATGTTGAAGACTTATGGATTCCGATGTTTCAAATTTGTGCTGAAAATAGCTGAGAATATACTCAGAACCTTCAGGATTTAATTCACACATAGATATGCATATTTTACATTTACATTATTCTTCATTTCATTTTTAACAAGAGTTAAGCGTAATTTTGTAGATTTTCCTATTGTTAGCAGATGGCTGCATTCACACTAATAAGCAGAATTTTTAAATGTAATTTTTATTTTGAGGTAATTGTGATGATCTCAAAATAGAGATTCATATGGAGTTGGAAGAAATTTCACATACCCTTTACCTAGCTCCCCCAGTGGTAATATATTTCAAAACTATGGAGTACAATAGCACAACCAGGATATGGATGCTGAACCAGTCAAAGGCATTTCTATCACTTCAGTGTTCTTTGTCTTGGCCTTTCATAGCCATGCTAACCTTCCTTCTGCCCCCTATAAATGGAATCATATAGTAACTAAACTTTTGTGATGGACTTTTACCATCATGCATAATTTGGTATACAGGTAATACTAGCATCATAAAATGAATTGGGACATATTCTCTCCTCTTCTATTTTCTGGAAGAGATTTTGTATGGACTCAGTGTAAATTCTTTAAATGTATGGTAGAATTCTCCAATGTAATGATCCAGGCCTCAAGATTTTCATTTCCTGAGCATCTTTTCATGTACATATTGTTTATTTGCATATATTCTTTGGATAAATTTCTATTTAGCACTTTTGTCTATTTTTAAATTAGCATTGTCTTTATATTATTAATTTATAAGAGTTCTTTATATACTCTGGATATTAAACCTTTATCAGATATACGATTTGCAAATATTTTCTTCCATTTTGTGGGTTTTCTTTTTACTTTCTTGGTGCTGTCCTTTGAAGCACAATAATTTCCAATTTTGATGTATTCCAACTTACCTATTTTTTTCTTTCATTGCTGTCATATCTAATAAACCATTGCCTAATTTAAGGAAATGAAGATTTGAACCTATGTTTTCTTTTAAGAGTTTTACAGTTTTAGCTCTCATATTTACATCTGGATCCATTTAGAGGTTTTTTTTTTTTTTAATAAGATATGAGTTAGTGTCCAACTTCATTTTTGTGAATACATTTCTTTTGATTAATGTTTCCATGATATATCTTTTTTTATATTCTTACTTTAACCTACCTATATTGTTATATTTAAACAAATTTCTTGTAGAAAGCATGATTTCCGTTCCTTTAATTGCTGTATTTAGACCATTTATGTTTCACGAAATTGTTCATGTGTTAGGGCTTAAGCCTGCCATTTTATTTTTTGTTTTCTGTTTATTCTGTCTGATTTTTCTGTTTTAGTTTTGTTTTTTTCTGGTTTGTTTTTCTCTCTGTCAACCTGTCAATTACTTGAACATTTTCTAGATTTCATTTTCTAGAATTTGGTTTATCTATAGTGTGTTATTTTTTTCTTTTTTTGAGTCAGAGTCTCTGTCATCCAGGCTGGAGTGCAGTGGTGCAATCTCAGCTCACTGCAACCTCTGCCTCAAGGGTTCAAGTGATTCTCCACCCTCAGTCTTCCAAGTAGCTGGGATTGCAGGCGTGTGCCACCATACCCAGCTAATTTTTTTTTCTATTTTTAGTAGAAATAGGGTTTCACCATGTTGATCAGGCTGGTCTCAAACTCCTGACCTGAAGTGATTCACCCACCTTGGCCTCAGTAAAGTGCTGGGATTACAGCCATGAACCACTGTGCCCAGCCTATCTATAGTATTTTTTCTTTCTTTCTTTCTTTTTTTATTGTACTTTGGGCTCTGCGTACATGTGCACTTCCTGCATCCTGCAGGATTGTTGCATAGGTACATATATGCCATGGTGGTTTGCTGTCTCCATCCCCACCCCCTACACTTGCCTACATTAGGCATTCCTCCTGGTGTTATCCCTTCCCATCCTCCCTGCCCTTGCCACTATCCCTTCCCTCCCCTCCCCTCCCCTCCCCTACACTCCCCACCTAGCCCTGTGAGTGTTGTTCCCTTCCCTGTGCCCAAGTGTTCTCATTGTTCATCACCCACCTATGAGTGGAAATATGCAGTGTTTGGTTTTCTGTTCTTGTGTCAGTTTGCTGAGAAGGTTGGTTTCTAGATTCATTCCTGTCTCTACAAAGGACACAAACTTGTCATTTTTTATGGCTGCAGAGTATTCCATGGTATAGATGTACCACATTTTCTTTGTCCAGTCTATCATTGATGGGCATTTGCATTGGTTCCAGGTCTTTGCTATCGTAAACAGTGAAACAATGAACATACATGTGATGTGTCTTTCTGATAGGACAATTTATAATCCTTTGGGTATATACCCAGTAATGGGATTGCTGGGTCAAATGGTTTTTCTACTTCTAGATCCTTGAGGAATCACCACACTGTCTTCCATAATGGTTGAACTAATTTACAATCCCACCAACAGTGTAAAAGTGTTCCTATTTCTCCACATCCTCTCCAGCATCTGTTGTCTCCAGATTTTTTAATGATCACCATTCTAACCAGTGTGAGATGATACCTCAATGTAGTTTTGATTTGCATTTCTCTAATGACCAGTGATAATGAGCATTTTTTCATATGTTTGTTGGCCGAATATATGTCTTCTTTTGAAAAATGTCTGCCCATATCCTTTGCCCACTTTTGATGGTTTGTTTGTTTGTTTTTCTTATAAATCTGCTTTAGTTCTTTGTAGATTTTGGATATTAGCCCTTTGTCAGATGGGTAGATTGCAAAAATTTTTTCAAATTCTGTTAGCTGCCGGTTCACTCTAATGATTGTTTCTTTTGCTGTTCAGAAGCTCTTACGTTTAATTAGATCCCATTTGTCTATTTTGGCTTTTGTTGCCATTGCTTTTGGTGTTTTAGCCATGAAGTCCTTGCCTGTGCCTATGTCCTGAATAGTGTTGCCTAGATTTTCTTCTAGGGTTTTTATGGTGTTAGTTCTTATGTTTAAATCTTTAATTCATCTGGAGTTAATTTTTGCATAAAGTGTCAGGAAGGGGTCCAGTTTCTGCTTTTTGCACACTGCTAGCCAATTTTCCTGACATCATTTATTAAACAGGGAATCCTTTCCCCATTGCTTGTTTTTGTATGATTTGTCAATGTTCAGATGGTTGTAGATGTGTGGTGTTATTCCGAGGCCTCTGTTCTGTTTCATTGGTCTATATCTCTGTTTTGGTACAAGTACCATGCTGTTTCAATTACTGTTGCCTTGTAATATAGTTTGAAGTCAGGTAGCGCAATGCCTCCAGGTTTGTTCTTTTTGCTTTGTATAGTGTGTTAGTGATTGCTCTATGTATTATATGTACATAGCTTAGCATAGTCTACTGATTTAATTTTACCAGTTTGAATAAATTATAGAAAATGTGTCTTCCTTTATGTTTCTTTTTTCTTTCTTTCTTTCTTTTTTTTTTTTTTAGAGACAGAGTCTCCCTATGTTGCCCAGGCTGATCTCAAACTCCTGGGCTCAAGTGATCCTCCTGCCTTGGCTTCCCAAAAGTATTGAGAATAAGGCTTGAGTCACTGCTCCCAGCAAAGTTTCTGTACCCTTCTCTTTTACAATTGTTTTAAATATTTTCTGTTTACACATTTACTATTATATCAGATAATGTTATAATTTTTGTTGCACCCATCAAATATAAGAAAATTGGAGAGAAGTCTATTTATTTATCTGTATTTTGTTTTCCATATTCTTTCTTCCTGCTTGATATTCCACAGTTCCTTTTTTTGTCATTTCCTTTCTGTTTAGAGGACTTCCTCTAATCTTTCTTCTAGGGTAGGGCTGCTAGAGATAAATTTTCTTAGTTTTCTTTTATCTGAGAAATGTCTTAATTTCTCCTTTATTTATGGAGGACATTTTCTCTGGATATGAAGTTCTGGTTTGGCATTTGTTTTTTTCAACACTTAGGGATGTTGTGAGAATTCCTTTTGGCCTCCATTGTTGCTGATGAGAATGCCACTGTCATTTGGATTGTTTTTCTTTTTTAGGTGTCATTTATTTTTTGCTGCTTTCAAGATATTTTCTTTGTCTAAAGTTTTTAGAGGTATGACTATGAAGTTTCTTGGTATTGTGGACTGAATTATCTTTACCACCATTGCTCTTCCCCCTTAAATCCATATCTTGAAGCCCAAGCCCCCTAGTCTGATTGAATTTGGAGATAGGACCTTCAGGGAGATAATTAAGGCTAAATATGCTCATAAAAGTGGGGTCCCAATACTATAGATCTAGTCTCCTTTCAAGAAGGGGAATAAACACCAGATCTCTCTCCCTTTCTCTCTCTCTCTGTGGATGCAGAGGAAAGGCCATGTGAGGACACAGTGAGAAGGTAGCCATCTGGAAACCAGGAAGAAAGGCCTCACCAGGAACCTACCCTGCCAGCTCATTGGACTTGTTAACCCTGAAAATCTGAGACAGGTCTCAGTGAATTTAGAAAGTTTATTTTGCCAAGGCTGAGGATGCATGCCTGTGACACAGCCTCAGGAAGTCCTGATGACATGTGCCAAAGATGGTCAGAGCACAATCTGGTTTTATACATTCTACGGAGATGTGTGATATCAATCAGCATAAACAAGATGAACACTGGGTTCAGTCTGAAAAGGTGAGACTACTGGAAGCAAAGTCAGAAAGACTAGAAGAGGGGAGGAGGCTTCCAGGTCATAGGTAGATATGAGACAAATGGTTGCATTCTTTTGGGTTTCTAATTAGCTTCTCCAAAAAAGGCAATTAGATATGCATTTATCTCAATAAGCAGAGGGATGGCTTTGGAAAGAATGGGAGGCAGATTGGCACAAGGCGTTTCTCAGCTTGATGTTTCCCTCCAGCTTAGTGATTTGGGGGCCCCAAGATTTATTTTCCTTTCACAGACTTTTAACATCCAGATTGTAAGAAAATAAGTTTTGGTTGGTTAAGCCATCTATTCCGTGATATTCTGTAATGGCAGCCTGAGTAGACTAATAAACTTGGTATAAATTTTTTTGAGATGTTTGCAGTTTGCTCACCTTGATTCTGTAGTTTTATGTATTTTGCCTAATTAGGAAGTTTTTGGTCATTATTTGTTCAGATACTTTTTAGCTCTGCCCTCTTTCTCCTCTCCTGGGACTCCAGTGACAAAGGTTGGTTCTCTTGTTAGAGTCCCATGGCTTCCTGAAGTGCTATTTATTTATTTTTAAAATCTATTTTCTTTCATTTAGACTGGATAATTTCTACTGGTTTATCTTCCATTTGACTGTTCTTTTATCTGTCCTTCCCATTCTAATTTTGAGACCATGCATTGAGGCTTTTAAGTTTTGGTTAATGTATTTTTCAAATCTATAATTTTCATACTGCTATTCTTCATGTTTTCTATTTCTTTGGAGACATTTTCTGTTTCTTTGCTGAAATGACGTTTTTCATTTGTTTTAAGAGTGTTCTTAATGGCTTGTTAAAGCATTTTTGTGGAGGCTGCTTTAAAAGTTTTTGTCAGTTAATTCTAACATCTATGTCAAGTTTTGTGTTGGCAACTATTCATTTTTTTAATTTGAGATCTCTCCAGTTCTTCATGTGACACGTGTTTTTTTAATTGAAATATGGGCATTTTGGGTTTTATGTTATGAAGACTGGATGTTATGTAAACTTTCTGTTTTAGCTGGCTTTCTCTGATGCTAGTGGGGAAAGCAAGAGTTTTAGCTCCCCAGTGGCCTTGTATTATGAAAGAGGGAGGGCCTTTACTGCCCTGTGGGATACAAGTCTTGCCCTCCAGCTCTTCATTCCTACAAAGCAGAGTGCTTTGTTATGCTTTGTTAAACAGCGTCTCAGGAGAGAAGTCTGGGCTCCTCAGTCAGCCTTGGCTGCTGTGGCTCAGGAAGTGGCCACAGTTATTTCTGTGGTATGTGGCTGGAGTAGACTAGTTATTTTCTAAAAGCTTTATTCTTGATGGACAGGCCATTTGCCAGCTTTTAGCTGAAAAGCAAAATTTAGGGGGAGACTTTTGTCTATGCCTATAAGCATTTCTAGATTTCTGGCTTCTTCAGTGGCAAGTCTGAAATATGTGAAGTGAAAAAGCAAAGACCAAAAACCCCAAACCAAAGAAACACAGGGAACTTTCCACTATGTTGTTCTTTAGGGATCAAGTTCCCTAGCTCATCTATCTTTTCTCTACCTTTCAGAGTCTTCTAATGTTTGTTTTATATATAAAGCCCAGGGTTTGTAGTTCTACTTAGCAGGAGGAATAGGAAAATGTATGTCTTAGCATGTGGAAGTCCCCTGAATTATATCATTTAACTGCTCATGATTTTAAATTTATTCCAATGTGGATATTGGCTTTTCTAGATTAGACACAAATAGTTTTTCTTTTCTCATGCACATCACTTGAGCCAAGAGAGAGCCCTAGGTCACGTGTCAAACATCCTGTGGCAATAGGCTGACATTGCCAAGTCTCCCTACTGGAGCATGTTGACAAATATGTTATATATACAATTCAGGGTTGACTTTATACTTCTCCATTTATATCTGTGCATATTACGTAGTTTTATATACTGAGTAGCTTGTTAACATACTCAGCAACCCATTCCATTTAGAATTAAAACCTTTCTGGGGTCTTTAAAAAGCTGTAGAAAAAGCAGAAATCAGCACTCTGAAATTGGTTTATTTTATAGCCAAATGTTGACTAATTATTCCAATCAGTTAAATTCTTGCACTTTTTAACTAGGGTTATGTTCATTTTCAGAGAAAAAAAAAATCACCCTCTGTCATAACATATACCCCTCCACGTCAAACTTCTTGTTATAAATAATTAAGTGTTTCCTTATCTGGATTTTACTATCATAGTCTTATAAATGAGCAGATTGTTAAGCATAGCCTTCCTGGGGATGTTCACAAAAAAGAAGATTACAGTTTTCAGTCAATGGGCAATGCCTTATGAATCTGTGCATGTTTGATATATAAGTCCCTGCCTGGGGCTGATAATACAGTGAGCAGGCTCTCATAGAGAGTCATCCAACTCAGTATTTCCTTCCAACCACTGCCTTTTCATTCACTGAGATTGTGTCCAGGGCATGCTCAGTTTTCCTGTCTTTCACTGTTCTCAGCTCAGTTAGTTACATCTTAGGAAATCCCTTTTTACTGGTGCTTGTGCCTTTAATTTCATCCTGGTCCACAACGCTTTCTCTTCCAAATGCTTTGGAAATCTCAGAATAAATAGTTACTTCTTATACAAGTATGAGGCAAAGACCTGGAGAAAATAAAAAGTGATTTTGCTAAAATATGTATATTAATAGTGGAAGGACAGAATAAGATCTCTGGTTCTCTGACAAAAAAAAATTATTCCTGTCTTTGTTACATTTCTATAACTCTCTCTTTTTCTCTTTGTTATAGTTCTATAATCTCCCTGGAAGCAAGGAAGGGAAAAATAGAACACCACTAACAATGGGTGATTAATGGCAGGAATAAACCCAAATCAAGACAAAAAAGCCATGCATAGACAAGTGAAGTTTGATAAATGGCTAGTGCTCTCTAATGTGAATTCTCTGTCATTTCTGGAATACAACCCACCTGGTGCCAATATGAAGAGTTGAGTGGGTTCTCCTTGGATTCTCATAGAAAAAGGTGAAAACATATACTATTACTTGACATTTGTTGTAAAACAAATGAAGTCTTTTATTTTGGTTGAAAGTGATGGAAAGACAATAAAAAATCCTGAAACATAAAGGGAAAATTTTTGGCTCATGTATTTAAGAAACAAGCTTGAGGCACAGGTGGATCCAGGTGTTTAAAAGTTGAAGTCAAGAATTCATTTTTTACATTGCTTGGCTTTGCCATCCTGTGTTGCTTTAATTTCCAAGCAGCCTTGTCTTTAAAAAACAATATAAGCAGCACTAGATTTCCATCTTACAAAATTAGAGACCCTCGGGGAATTAAGATATTTTTCCCAATAGTTCCAGTAAAAGTCATGCACATTGGCTGTGACTGGAACTGCTAGTATTATATGTTCCTCTCTGGACCAATCAATGAGACCAAGGGCTGGAATCCTCTAAATTTCTGACTTCTTGACCTCTGTTATGCAGTCAGTTCTATTCAAACATAAATTGAAAATAGGAAAGGAATTCCTCCCCTCCCCCGCACACCAAAATTGAAATGCTATCACCAAAAGAAGGAGCAAAAGATGCCAGGAGGTTAAATCAATGTATTTCTACTACCCACAGAGAAGATAATAATGTGGATACATAATGAGGTCAGGGAGAATCAATCCCATGAACACCAAGGCTATCCTTGCTATTGTTGGTTTCGGTATCTCTTCTGAATTAGAGGTAGGATCCTTAGGGTTCCAGTTATTCTCAAAATCTGTTTTAGAATCATTCTAAAAGTCTTTATCTATCTTGTCCTTTTTAATTAAAAAGCATGAGCTTCGAAGATGCATTTTAAAAAGAAACTTCTTATTCAATATTATTTCTTCTATTACCATGACCATCAAGGCAATATGAACCCTATTTGTGAATATACTTTATTCTAGCAAAGTTACAGGCTAAATAAGTTCGGGGACTAGATTGGAAACTTAATCACATTTTATAACTATATTTTAATGGAAAAAAATTCATATTCCATGCAACTTATTTACAAATGAACCAGTGGAATACTTGCCAGCATATACTTCTAAGAAATCTAGCAGATGTATCAATGTGCTTCAATTACATGAAATCATTTTGATAAACTTAGTCTTCCTTCTCTATTTGAGTAACCAGGCATCTTCCTGGAGCAAAGTCATAGTTGATATGATTAGATATATAGGGATTGGGTAAACCATGTTTATTTCTATAAAAGGATCTAGAGATGAGCATATCTTAAACAGATCCCATTTCTTTCCTTGGAGTACAGAAAAGCAGTGTTTATATTGGTCACTCTTGTCTGCTGCCTTTGGTTTTACGACTTGCGAGACTGATAGTAGTGTTGTTATAACAGTTTAATCTTTTGGGAAGAATTCATCCATTTATCCATACATTCATCTGTTCATTGAGCAGACACAGGGTCAGGACTCTAAAAGGTGAGGCCAGCCAGGTCATTGGACCTCAAGCCTCAAGCTTAAAGAACCTTGAAGCTTTACATACAACACAGTTCATGGAAGTAGCAGGAGGCTTCATCGCAAATGCTGAACTTGCCTAGAATTCAAGGGATATCAGGTGAAAGGATATCCTCAATCTGAATCTGAAAGCTGCATGATTCCCAGGCAGAGCTCAGAGAGCATTCTAGTCTTTGGGATGGGCGAATGTAGAAACAAGGAAAGATCTCAGGAATTCACAGTCTAGTGGAGGAAGTTAATGTGTGAAAATGTATTATAAAACAAGGCAGAGAGAAACACTTGCTATGCTGGAAGTATAAGTTCTGGATCTGGACCAAGAAAGGACCTAAGAGACATGCAACCCTGCATTGTTGACCTTGTCCATAAGCATGGCAGCATTTGGTTCCTACCACCTCTGCCTTCATCTCTCTGGTGAGTATCTTATTCTTTACAATTGCAAACAAGAAGACTCCCCTGGCCCAGAGTTTCAAAAACTTTCTTGGCTCCTCTTTTGGAAATAGACAATCCTGGTGAAAATGGGAACACAATAGACTAGCCAAAGTTTTTTTTTTTTTTTTTTTTTTGCTTATTTTTGTTTGCTTGTTTTTTTTTTAAGGTGAGGATATGTATAAAGGAGTTAATGTATTTTAAATAAAAAATATATATTTTTTTTCCTTTTTTTTTTGAGATGGAGTTTCGGTCTTTTTTCCTCAGGCTGGAGTGCAATGGGGCAACCTCAGCTCACGGCAACCTCCGCCTCCCAGGTTCAAGCAATTCTCCTCCCTCAGTCTCCCAAGTAGCTGGGATTACAGGGGCACGCCACCATGCTTGGCTAATTTTGTATTTTTAGTAGAGATGGGGTTTTGCCATGTTGGCCAGGCTGGCCTTGAACTCCTGACCCTGGGTAATCTGCCCACCTCAGACACCCAAAGTGCTGAGATTACAGGCGTGAGCAACTTTGTAGACATGCAGAGGGTCAGCAGCTCTCAAAAGGCAAGAAAGGAGACTGCCCATGGTGAAGAAGCTGGGTTTCCCATGGGGACAACAGGCCAACCATACACCCTTGAGCACAGAATCCAGTGCGTGAAGTCTGGGGGAAAGAAGCAACAGCACACTGGCAGAGTGCTGGAAGCTTGTGAAGAATGTCAACACCGGAAGCAGACAGCTCTTCCACTCCCTGGGCTCAGAGCCATTCAGGGAAAATGAAGGTAAAACTGGCCGGACTGAGCACCTGATCCCAAAGCTCTTGGTTTACCTGAATGTGACTGTTCCGAATTGGGCAAGCAGAAGTGTGTCTTTTCACAACTAGTTAGAATGAGAGCACCAAGGAAAAACGAGGGCAGATAAAGAAAACAATAGTATTTTAGGAGAAGGGGCGGTGGTTCTAGGGGTTACATTTTAACCCTATCATGTTATTTCCAGGACAGATATAATTCAGAGGTACCCCAACATGTTATGAATAATGTGATTTTCAAATGTTTGTTTGAAATGTCACACTCACATAATATTCACCTTTTATTTAGTACCAAAATTTCAATAAATTACCCTGAAGAGTTCTCTATTGATACTTCGGGCTAAGATCTTGACAGACACTGGACTCTTAGGTGGCTTTCACCATGGCTGGAATCTAAGCTTGGACCTAGGCACTGCTGACCATCAGGCCTTGGGCATTTCTGGAGAATTTCTGGTGAATTGGTGAGGGGGGACTAAGGGAAATCTGCCTGAGGGGTCTGAGGAACTGCCTGAGAGGGAGTTCATCTTACAGAAGCAAAGCAGGCACCCTTCAAATGTTCTTTTCACAAAGCTGTGGTTGTCTGAGGGAGGAGGAGGGGTGGTGTAGTGAATGAAATTCTAATTTATTCCTAGTCTACCTTTGGATGTATCTCTTTATTTTTGGATAAAATCTCAAAAAACTCTTTAAACACCATTGTACACTGGGGCCCAACAGCAGTGCTTGTAGGCCTTCGTTCCAGCAGAGAGACAGGCGTTCTTCTTGCTTTGCCACTGAGTACTGGGAGCTTTGCCTTCTTGACGGGTCGGGTGGCCACGGAGAATGCTGGCTCTCCAAGGAGTCTGATGTCCCAACTGGCAGGGAAGCATAGCCACAGGGCCTGGTAGATCACACTTATTTGGGAGCCCACATGAAATACCCGCTAAGGACTTCCAAAAAAATATGACAGGCCTTCCATGAAGTACAAATGGCTCTAAATGAACATGTGAGAGGAAAACAATAATTTAGTTACCATCCTGAGAATCACTAATTCAAATATTTTATTTACAAATATCTTTTTTTTTTTTTTAATAAAAAAGGATTTTAAGACTTTTAAGGCTGGAAAACTGCCTTTTTATCCAGGCTGGACTTGCAAGTTCCAGTGCAAAATGAAAACACAGTGCCCATGTTCAGAAACTAAGACTTTCAAAGCAGCAGCAGTAGCAGCAGAGCATTAAAGCAAGTGCGGTGTGCTTCTGCTTGCAGGTCCCTGTGTGACTGTGCAGGTTGCACAGTCATGAAGCCGCCCTTTGGATCACTTACCAGCCAGAACCAACAGACAAAAATAAAATATTCTTTATCCATCTCTCACTTTTTCACCATCTTGCACCTTAAGTTTTAGCCAAATTAACTTTTGAATTCTTTGAAAGTGTCTAAAGTTGGGTTCCCAGAAAGGTATATTTACTCGCAGGTGATTTTTTTGAGGAAGTGCTCCAGGGAGGCTGGTAAGAGCTTGGAGGAAGCAGGACAGGCAAAGAAGGAAGCTGAGCAAATGTGTCATCTTTTCTCTCTCTCTTTTTTTTTTTTTTGGTACGATTTTATTTATTTATTTATTATTTATTTATTTTTTTATTTTTTGAAAGAAAGAAAAAGAGAGGAAAGAAAGTGAGAGTGAAAGAAAGAAAAAAAAGAATGTAAGAGAGAAAGAAAGAGGAAGAGAAAGAGGGAGAGAGAACGAGATTCTTGTTCTATTGCCCAGGCTAGAATGCAGTC
>CAUYLG010049387.1:0-83216 GCA_963573385.1 Cacajao melanocephalus | reverse complement strand
GTATTTTAATTTTAATTCCCCGAACCTCTAGTTCCCCCCGACCCCCCCCCCCCCCCCCCCCCCCCCCCCACGAGACAGGGTCTTGTTTTGTCATGTGGGCTGGAGTGCAGTGCTATGATCTCGCTCAGCTCATTGCAGACTCCCAGGCTCAAGCAATCCTCCCACGTCAGCCTCCTTGGTAGCTACAGGCATGTGCTGCCACCCCCAGATAATTTTTGTATTTTTTGTGGAGACAGGGTCTTGCCAGGTTGCCCAGGCTGGTCTCAGACTCCTGGGCTCAACTGATACACCCACTGTGGCCTCCCCAAAGTGCTGGGATCACAGGTAGGGGCCACTTCCCCCTGGCCGGAAGTGGTATATTTCTTATATTACATAAAAACATGTTCTTAAATTAGCCCCTTATTTAAACTTTGGACCTTTAAACAGAATCTCAGTCTCCTTTTTAAAGAATTGCAGATAAATTTTCACTCTGAACTTAGCTGAGCTTATTCTAAAAGAGAATATGCGTATTGATTGCTTAAATCTACACATATGTATTTCCTGTTTCCTTGAAGTCATATGTTTTATAATGGTATAATGTTTGATATTTAAAATATTTACAGCAGTATTGGGTTTTTCTTTTATTTTTAAAATTTATTTTTATTTTTATAGGCTGGCTCCAGAACTTCTGGGCTCAAGTGATCGTCCTGCCTCAGTGTCCCACCTGGCTGGGACTACAGGTGTGTGCCACCACGCCTGGCTTCTTTTATTTTTTTAACAATAGCTTTTTGAAATACAGTTCACATAGCATACAGTTTGCTCATTTAACATATATATATTTCAGTGTTTTTTATTATGTTCACAGAATTGTACAACCATCACCACTTTAGGACATTTTCATCCCTCCTAACAGATACCCCATATCTATTAGCAGTCAGTCCCCATTTTCCTCCTATTTTCTCCATTTCTCCCAACCCTTAGATTTAGGCAACCACTGATTTACCCTATCTCTTAATTTACCTGTTCTGGAAATTTAATGGAAAATGGAAAATCATATAACCCGCGGTCTTTTCTGCCTGGCATCTGCCACACATCATAAAATTGGAGGTTAATCCATGTTATAGCATTTATTAGTACTTCATTTCTCTTTATTCTTCAGTAAGATTCCCTTGTAAGGATATACCCCATTTTATTTATCAGTTGGTGGACATTTGAGTTGTTTCTGCTTTTGTGATAAAATAATAATACTTCTATGAACACTGTGGATGAGATTTTGCTGAACGTATGCTTTCATTTCTCTTGGGTGTATACTTAGGAGTGGAGTTATTGAGTTACTTGGTAATTTTATATTTAACCTTTTGAGGAACTACCAGACTGTTTTCCAAGATGGCTATTCCATATTACGCTTCCTACCAACAATGTCTGAGGATCCCTCCTACTTCATCCTTCCTTACGCTTATTATCTGACCTTTTTTAATAGTCATTCTAGTGGTTATGAAGTGGTATCTGATTGTGGTTTTAATTCCATTTCTCTGATTACTAATGATGTTGAGCATCTTTTCATATACTTATTGGTCATTTGTATATCCTCTTTGGAGAAATGTCTTTCCAATCCTTTTTATCTGTTTTTAAATTGGTATGTCTTTTTATTGTTGAGTTGGAAGAGTTCTTTATATATTCTAGACTTAAGTCACTCATAAGTTATGATTTATAAGTTCTTACCCCCATTCTTTGGGCTTTAAATTTTCTTGATGCTGCCCTTTGTACAAAAGTTATGAATTTTCAAGTCCAATGTATTTTTTCTTGTATTGCTTATGCTTTGAGTGTCACATTTAAGAAGCATTGCCTAACCTAAGGTCATGAAGATTTACTCCTAGGTTTTTTCTTGTGAGTTTTATAGTTTTAGCTCTTTCATGTAAAGCCTGTGTGTGTTTGAGAGAGAGGTCCAACTTTATTTTGCATATGAGTAGCTATTTGTTGTAGTACCACTGTTGAAAAGACTATTCTTTCACCATTTAATTATGTTGGTATTCTTGTTGAAAATACTTATGGGTCCTTTCTGCTGCTATCGCTGCTTGTATACTTCCAATAATTTTTATATGGAATAGCTTCCTAATGGCTTTCATTAGGATTGATGAAAGTTTTTTTTAATCTGTTGATAATACGGTATGTATTTGGTGGGATAACCTGTCATGTCTTGGATCTTTTACAAAGTTGCAATTTAACCAGGCTTTGGAGTACTCTAAAAGCCATGAAAACACTTTAAAGAAGCCAGCCTTGGCCAGGCACAGTGGTACACACCTGTAGTCCTGGCTACTCACCAGGCTAAGATGGGAGGATTGCTTGAGTCCGGGATTTCAATGTTGCAGTGAGCTGTGAACGCAGCACTGCACTCCACCCTGGGCAACAAGAGCGAGACCCTGTCTCAAAATGAAAAAAAGAGAAGCCAGCCCTAAGACAGTATGGCTTGGCTTTCTCTTCTCTGTTTCTGCCCTAGGAGAAATTTACCTGGGTTCCCCTGTGTGGTAGACAGTAACAAGGGTGGAGAGATGAAAACGAATTGGCGGTTACACTGAACTGACAGTTGCTATGATGAACTGAGTGATTTGAGAATTGGTGATAATTAGTATGAAGTCAGTCATTAGAAGTCCTAGAAAAGATAATCAGTTATGGCCAGGAATCTCTGAATGTGAGCCCAAAATGCCCCTCAGTACAGGTTGAATCTGAAAGGTCTAGAGTTGTAGCATCTACTAGAAATACTCATGTACAAAACATATTAATATTTAGCAAGTAGAAAATTATTAATAAAATATTTTACTTTTTTGGGTACTGAGTCTTGGCAATCTAGTATGTATTTTATACTTTTAGCACATCTCACTTTGAACTAGCGACATTTGATGTGCCCGGTAACCACATGTGGCTGGTAGCTACTGTACCGGGTAGCACAGTTCTAGATGTTTTGATATGACAGCCAGTTGAACTATTAAACAGCATTACTAAACCTCTTCTGTACTTTAGGGTATCCTGACTTACCCTTTTCACTTGGTAGAGCTGGCTTTTGAAGCTTTCTGCCTGCCTGTTCAATGTGGCCCTCACAGAGTGTGAGAATTTTGAGAGTCTGAGCCATGTCGGCAGCTCAGCAAGTAGGTAAAGAATAAGTGAGAGAGACATTATAATGAGATGCTGGAACATCTCAAGTGAGAGAAAATGGTCTGTGAAAGTTAGAATCCCTTCTCCATACTACAGTCTACTCCATTGAGGTAAAGCTGTGCATAAAAAATGCTACTCGTGCAGTGGTTCTCAGTGGGCATGACCACCCCCACCCCACCCCTGACACACACACGTTTGTCAATGTCTAGACACATTTTTGATGGCCACAGCTGGGTGGTGGGGTGGGGGGTTGGGAGCTGTGTGCTACTGACATAGAGTGGCTGGAGGCCAGGGATGCTGGAAAGCATCCTACAATGCACACGACAGCCCCACAACAATGAATTACCCACTCCAAGAATCCATTGTGCCAAGCACAATAGTGCCCTGCACTGGCAGAACAAGAGCCATCATTTCTTGTCTTTTCATCAAGTAGTTTCTACAGCAAACGCGTTGTTGTTGTTTTTTTTTTAATTCAGAGAGTGTATGCATTTTTTATATAAAGTTTCTGAATTAGGAAGAAACAGCCAGCTTTCAAAGTATTTCTGATTGAGGAAATGTGTCAAGACAAATTGATTCTGCCCACACCCCTGAAGAGTGGGTTGTGCTTCTTTTGGACGTCATCTCAAACCTTTTCCTCCCGCTGGGGAAGTGTTAAACTACTGGAGTACCTTACCTGTCTTGCCTCCTTCAGAACTCTCTTTTGCCTGAGTCCATTCTGGTTTCAGTAAGGACACATATGTTAAAAAGAAATAAGCATTTACATGGCTTCCAGCAAGATTCTTGTATTTCTGTAAGGCCTGTTGGAAGTTTTGAATGTATTCTGGAAGTGTGTGTGTGTGTGTGTGTGTGTGTGTGTGTGTGTGTGAAAGAGAGAGAGAGAGAGAGACAGAGAGAAAGACAGAGAGACAATGTAATTATTCTCTTTCAGGGCTTTATGAGGAGAATGGTTATAAATCGGAGTGTTATCACCACCACAGTCCTGATGTCTGTTGCCCAGGGAGCTGTAACTGTTGAGTCTTCACAAGTTGCAGCAAGCAGTTCATTTTCAGCTTATAAATATTCTTTAATTGACCTGCCAAAGATATTCATACCTTCCAGTATTTGCCTTTAAGATGATCTATTGTGTGTGATTCCCACTTCTTCCTCATGATGTTGGGTGTTTCTGCTGCCTTCTACTCCTACCCCTTCCTTCAGTTGTGGCTGTGGGTTTTTTTGTTAGCAAGCCACGTACATTAGTGGTGGAGTTGAGGGTTCTCAGATTGGCCAAGGATTTAGAGGCCCAGTTTAGAAGAGACAGTGGTTGGGGCAGCTCCTTTGGCCCTGTCTCTTTACTGGCAACTGCAGATGAGCTTGTGCGTTGCTTTGACCCTGAGCTTCTCAAGATTCCAGGGATGAAGAGTGAGCTTTGGCTGTGCGCCCCAGGCTGGTGCTACAGTGAGGAGAGAAATGATCCAGAATCAGCCTTCCACTGGCCAGAGAGCAACAGTGTTCTGAAAGGAAATCTGGCAATGACACCAAGATTCCTCTTGCTCCCAATAACTAGGGACCCCTTATTTCACTCTATGCTCTCTCTGGGGAATACCTCCATCAGTCGAATGACTGCCTTGCCCCTGCCACATTTATCTGTTGCCACCCACCTTTTACCCACACAATTGTGGCCAGGTGAGAATGTTCAGTGGTAGTTTTTTTTTTTTAATTTGTTTATTTGTATTGTATGTTTTACAATACACTATTTTTTATTGTATGTTTTGCATACAATAAAAATAAATGTATTCGTTCAGCAAAGAAAATAATTTTAATAATTTCAAAATGAAATCCCTAGATTCAATAAATATCCTTTATAATCAGTTATACTAAATCTATATCTAGAAACATATATAGACAAAGTTAGGTAATGAATGAATAAAATAAATAAAATGATTATGTGAGCTGTAAATTTCAGAGATGAGGGATCATGCATGATCAGTTGTCACTGCCACTTTTTAAAATAATACCATTGACATTTGCTTCAATCACATACACATTCATTGCAGGTGAGTTAAATTAGACTGCTGATAACAACTGAAAGCTGTGATCTTTGTTAGCTTAAAAGAAAATTTAATTTAATACAAAGATATTCAAGATGAAAATGTCAGGACCCTAGATCAGGAGCTTTCAATGCATGTTGCTCTACTTTGTTGTAGGCAAGATTCAAGTAAGTCTAAGACAGAAGAGTGTTTCCATTGAAGACATGATCTAAGAAACGCCTTCTGTAGAGGCAAATTATGTTCTGTAGAAACTAGCTAGCTAGCCACCAAGATGTTACTAATAAAAGATTCCTTATACTAGCAACTAGGCTTATTTAAAAGGTCTTAGCCAGTATTACAAAAATAAAACATTTGGAGTAATATTTATGAATACAAGCATAATTGGTACCTTGCCTTCTACTAATAATCATCTTCAAAATGATAAAAGCAGCTTTCAGCTGTGGTTCTTCACTGGGGTGAGAAGGTGCAGTACACATGGGTGATCAAGTAATACAGCTTCTGAAAGTATTCTTTGGAAGCAGCTGGATTTGGTTTGATTGTAGGAGAATCAGTGCCCAGTTCGCTGAGCACACTTCTCCATGAGTTTCTGCATACTGGAACGCCTTCACCAAGCAAAGTGTTTCTTCCATGCTTCGGCACACTGGGAGATCTGACACTCAAGTGCTTGGTGACTCCATTGGGGTTGATTATGAAGAGACCTCTTAGTGCAAAACCAGGACCTTCTAACAGCACACTGTTGTCTTGGGAAATTTGCTTAGTTAAATCTGACAAGAGTGCGATGTTCGTGTGCCCCAAACTGCCATTCTTTCTTGGTGTATTTATCCAGGCAAGATGGCTACAGTGGGAATGCACTGAGACCAAACAACTTCACAGTTCACATTGGTAAACTCTTATCTTTGTCCCTAATAGCAACAGTTTCTGTAGGACACCCAGGGTGAAATCCAAAGGATAGAAGAAAAGCAACCAAAAATTTCCCTTTAAAGTCATTAAGCTTTAGGTCTTTGAACTCTCCATCTCTCCATTGACAATGGCTGTACCCTTAAAATAAGGTGCATGGCAGATGACAGCAGGTGAATGGTATGAGGAACTGGTGGTAAATAATTTTGCTTGATCAGAACCAGACCACAATATGTTTGTCAAGCTCATTTTTCCAGTTGCAGCAGGCCTATTGGTTGCAGTGGCAGAAATGCCCCAAGGTTTGGCACTCACATGTCAGGCAACTGACCCTCAGAGCAACCTTTCCATAGCAGCCACCATCTTTAGGGCATGTGTTCAGTGGTAGTTTTATTAGTAGGGTAGCTTAAGGGAGGGATGTGCTTCTGGCATCCAAGTTGAGACTGTAGGGTCCATTTCCCTCCATTGGGACAAGGTTAGAAATAGTAAGTGAATCCCATTATGAATAGAGTCCCATTATGAACCATTCTCATAGAGCTCTGAAGGGAATAATCAATCAGCCTCTTTCTCTCTCTCTTTCTCTGTCTCTCTCTCTCTCATAGAATACATTAAAAACTTCCAACAGGCCTTACAGAAGTACAAGAATCTTTCTGACAATCTTGTATATTTTAGCTACAGTGTGTATTAATCAGCTTTTATAAGTTTTTGAAACCTAGCCTCATTGCTACTATGGGAAAATAATTCTGATTTTCAAATAACAGGAAATAAGTGCTTTCAAAAGTTGAGTGGTACTTGCACCTGTATGTTTATCATCTTGGTGATATTTTCTAACCAATAAGGCTATATACCATGGAATATGCTTTCATTTCACTTAAATTTCCTAAGATTGATAGGACTTCAGTGAAGCACTGAAATTTCATAACATTGGTAGTTCTTGAAACTCTAAGTGAAAAGATACCTAAAAAAATATTTCTTAGGTAATAAGGGCAGATTTTTTTTTTTTGGCCTGACCTACATGTTGAATGAAACACTACTTGAATTCAACTAAAATGGGTGAAGTGACATTAAATGGCATTTCTTCTTAGTATGTGACAAATTTTATTTTTTCCCCCATATTAAGAAATGCTATAATGCATCCATAATGCAAGATGTACTTCTAAGTAAATGGGAATTTTCTCTCTGCTCTTTCAGGCCGGAGCCTCAACAGAAAGCTCCTTTAGTTCCTCCTCCTCCACCACCACCACCACCACCACCACCTTTGCCAGACCCCACGCCCCCAGAGCCAGAGGAGGAGATCCTGGGATCAGATGATGAGGAGCAAGAGGACCCTGCGGACTACTGCAAAGGTGATGTGCTGAGCATGGCGGTGTGGGGTATGCCTTCCCCATTAGGCTACGTAGTAATTTGTTTGCAGAATGGACAAGTAGGGAGGGGTTAGTAATGCAGATTGCTTGGTCTTCATTAAATTAGCCTCCTTGTGTCATTATCATTTTAAATTCTTAGGTCATTGTATATAGAACGATATCAGAAAATTTAAGTGATATGAGAGAAAATTGTAAGAGAAAATACATGCCTATGTATATACATATTCTAGGTACTTTCAAAAGGACGTAAATCTGTTAGAATTAAGGATAGTATAGAGCAGGACAGTTGGAGGACATAATAAACCATCTAAAAAGAGCATGGGGCTGGTGCAGTGGCTCAAGCCTGTAATCCCAGCACTTTGGGAGGTTGAGGCAGGCAGATTGCTTGAGTTCAGGAGTTTAAGACCAGCCTGGGCAACATGGTGAGACCTTGTCTCTACAAAAAATGCAAAAAATTAGCTGAGCGTGGTGGTGAGTGCCTGTAGTCCCAGGTACTCGGGAGGCTGAGGTGGCAGGAACGCTTGAGCTCAGAAGGCAGAGGTTTCAGTGAGCTGAGATTGGATCGTGCCACTGCACTCCTGCCTAGGTGGCAGAACCAGATCCTCTCTCAAAAAATTAAAGTAAAATAAAAATTAAAATAATTTTAAAAAGTGTAGGGAGGAGAAAGTATACCAGGCTCCTTAGGGGAGCTAATTATAACTCTTGTGCACTTATTTGACTTTCTGTTTTCTGACTGCTAAGACTAACCGAAAACCATTCCTTTCTGTGTATAGCTTTGAATTACATAGCATTCATTGTCTGTGGGAAGCAAGCAAGCACATTTGTTGACAAAGAAAGATTCTTTCCTGGCATTGCACTTGACGATAAACACATTCTGTGGGGTTATGCCATTGTGTGACATAGTGGGTTATGTTTTCAGCTATGATTTCATGGAATACATAGACACTATTCAAGTGGAGTGTTTTTGTATTGATGCTTTGTAAATACCAAGAGCATATAGTGAATCTCCTAAAGGGCAAGCACGTTGTGTGATGAATATTAAGAAAAATATGATCTAGACACCATGCTTTATGTACACCCAACTTTGAGAATCTAGGAGAAAGAGAAATGACTCTTCCGCTGCTGCTTTGTTACTTAACTTACTCTTTTGGACATTAGTTTTATGGAATTTGGAACTCCTGATCAGTTGGTGAGATTATTTGCTACAGATTTTTTAAAAAAGTAAATCAGATTCAATATAGCAGTAAAATAAATGGGAGAAAATGCACACATGTTCAGGCCATAAAGCATTAATGAATTTTGGGGTCTATATATCTTAATAATTCATCATTTATCTAGTAGATATGGGTCATTTGTGTGTTGGTTAAGGAACAGTGTACATTTAGTTACCTGCTAAGAGGAAGAGAAAGCTACTCTGCTACAAAAGTGGAAGAACTAATCATCTACTCTAACTTGATTTTTCCACAGGTGCATGTACTTACACATAGAATCAGTGTTTTCCTTAGAAAAGAGAATGTGGATCTTACTTAGCATTTGTCTGAATAGTGGTTATGACCCCAAAGATCTATGCAGTCTAGTAAAAGAAAAGATAGAGCCAGTTTGAAAGGTGACAAGAAGGTGTTTTCCATCCTCCCTCTTACTCTGCATTTCTTGTACTGTCTTCGATTTTGCTGCTGAGGCCCAGAGCATTAGGTTCATCTGTAGGAACCATTCTTTTTTTTTGTTTGTTTTATCGAGGCAAAGTCTCGTTCTGTTGCCCAGGCTGGAGTGCGGTGGTGTGGTCAGAGCTCAATGCAGCCTTAACCTTCTGGGCTTAAGCAATCCTCCTACCTCAGCCTCCTGAGCAGTTGGCACTGCAGGCATGTGTCATCACCCCTGGCTAATTAACATTATTATTATTATTATTATTATTTTATAGAGACAGGGTCTGGCCAGAACTGGTCTTTAGGAGCTATTACCTTCAGCAGGTAGGCTCTACCAAGCAGGAATGAAAATTGTCTCATCTGGATCTTAAGTATGTGGGTCAGGAGATGTAACCAATCCTCTCGTCCTCTTACTACCTCTGGGAACCGGCACAGCAGACATCCAAACCCGAAATACAGGGCCAAGAGTAAAGTATTTCACAGCCAGGGCTGATTCTAGGTAACATGCACTGAACTGTAAACTTCATAGAGCATTCAAGTCAGCATCAGTGAGGCCATTAGAGATTGTAAGGTTCTCTCCTTACACCTGCCACTGCCGTCCCCCAACTCACACCGAATTTGGTAAGTAACTTGTGCCTTTAGTTAATATTACATGTGGCAGATGCCCTACTATGAATTTTATGGTGTATTTCACAATAATTTATATAAGATTACTGACATATACATATTCAGGGAGTCCAAGGAATTGATTGGGAATGTCTGGAATAAGACCTGTGGCTTTCTCATTTTTTGTTCTTGTATAAAGAGAGAAATTCCCTCACCCTCTGCCAGGACTGGTTGAGCTGAAGTTACTAATATGGTGTTTTATCACCCCTCAATACTTTAGTACATTTTACCTACAATCAAGTACATTCTCCTATAAATCAAAATACAACCATCAAGATCAGGAACTTAACGCTGATACTTCACGATCATTGAGTCCTTGGGCTTACAGGTACTGCTGATTGCCCGCTGCTGTCCATTATATGTAATGAATCGTATATTTTGTTTGCTTGTTTTTGTAATTTCTTTTAATTTGGAAGAGTTTCTTAATGATTTCCTGGCTTTCAGGTCCTTGACATTTTTGAGGATTGTAGTCCACTTATTTTGTACAATGTTTCTCAATTTGGGGTGCCACAGAAGTGATGTTGTCTTTTTGCATTGCATCCTTTCAGGTGGTATACAGGTTTGATTTATTCCATTGGAATCGATGGCTTCACTTGATCAAGATTGTGTCTGCCAGATATCCCTGGCAGCCATTCTTTTCCCCTAGCAATTAATACGTATTTCATTGAGAGTTACTTTGAGACTACATATATAACCCATTCTTACATTTATCCGTGTCCCCGTCCCCACCCTGGGCTGACTTTCTATCTCAGATGGACTGATTCATTCATGGATCTCCGTTTTATTCAGTGGGTTATAATTAGTTACCTTCCTTACATGTTTTGATGCTTAGATTATCCCAAATTTGATTCTTAGGAGCCCCTTCATATTGCTTCTGTGTCCTTTTGAAATGCCTCAATCATTCTTTGATTGTTTCTTTTCTTGTTTTGTTTTGAGATGGAGTCTCACTCTGCCGCCCAGGCTGGAGTGCAGTGGTGTGATCTTGGTTTCACGGCAACCTCCGCCTCTTGGGTTCCAGCGATTCTCATGCCTCAGTCTCCTGAGTAGCTGGGACTACAGGAGCATGCCACCTTGCCTGGTTAACCTTTGTACTTTCAGTAGAGATGGGGTTTTACCATGTTGGCCAGGCTGGTCTTGAACTCCTAACCTCAGTGATCCTTCTGCCTTGGCCTCCCAGAGTGTTGGGATTACTGGTGTTAACCAACTGTGCCCGGCCCTTTGGTAATTTCTTTATCTTCAAGTATAGTAGGATATACCAGGTTAATCTTGTGTTTTTCCTATCCCAGCCCTGGAGTCTGCTCTTTCCACAGAGACTCCTGCCTTTTTTTTTTTTTTTTTTAAAGTAAAGAATAATATTTAGAAATCTAGACCTGGGCATTAGGTATGCTTATTAATTCTGGGTTGTCACTTTCAGATCCCAGTACAGAACTAGGAACATTCATATGCACCTGCTTCCTTTATGTTTGTACTGATTTATATATTTATGTATGTCTTGAAATGCATGAGTTTTATTAATCTGATACCTCTAATTCCAGAAGATTCAGCCTAGTTTTTCTACCTTTCCTTCTTTGTGGTTTCTTTCTCTGTTAGTAAGTTACTTTCTTTCTCCTCATCCTCGTTGTGTTGGCTTAGTTGATTGATTTCCCTGTGTGGTATAAGTCACCAGTCGCCATCACTATATCTCTCCCTTTTCTCCTCACCTAACTTGTGCTCTCACATCCTTTGTCGATTGGCCCTGCCTCATGGCTTGGAATTGAATGGTCCAGGATGGGAAGGGGAGAGAGAGCTTTCCCAGGCTAGTAGCGTGTGTTTTATAATCTGATGTATTGTTTGTCTTCTGCCGCTTCACCTTTCTCTTGTTTCCATTGACTTCATCCCTGGAGAGTCTCTACCCTCAGCTACTTCTCAGTTCCCTCAAAATACGATAAAAAACCATCAGCAACAAAAGACGCCACATATATTTCTTTTTCAAAAAGAAATACTCGTTCATCACAGGAAGTGTTGACACTTGGGGTGGAGGGTAGAAGTAACCTGTGATCCCACTACTCAGCAAGAGCTGCAGCAAGCCTTCTTCATCATTTATGATCAGCTAGATTACATCTTAACTTTTTACCTCATCTTTGCAAGTTTCCCTTATTTTAAAACATGTGAACTCTCAGCTGTTTTAATAAAAGGATCAGTATTTAAAGTTCTGATATTGCAAAAGCATTGTTCCTTGCTCTTGTATACTTTCTTGCCTTGGTAGTCTCTCTGGAATGGGACTCTTTATGTCCTCAGAGCCGTGTTCCTACCCACCTTATCTTAGATCTCCAAGAGGATTACGGCATTATGGAGTAGCTCCTGAGCCTTGGTTCAAAACCTGGCTCTCTTGCATTGTATCTTCATATTCTTGAACAAGTTCCTTTCTCTTTAGGCTTTGGTTTTTCATCTATAATATAATATATGAATCTTACTACCTAAGATTTTTATGACAATTAAGATGAGATAAGTATGTGAAGTTCATGACACAGTATCTGATAAGAGGCTCTTAAGAAATGTGAGTTTTATTCTTCTTCTGTCTATTCCATCATTCCGCTCTTGGTGTGTTCCCATCTGTACTTTCATGCTGTACCCATCAGTGCTGGGCCACTAGCTCCCTGACCATGTCTCATGTTGGGTGCGTTTCCTTAACCTCTGGAGAGAGAGCTGTCAGCACTGTCTATCTTTTTTATATATTACCTCTGGTCTGTTGTCTGGGCACGAGCTGTGGCAGCAGGCTGTGCAGTTTATTCGGATTCTGCTTCCAAGCCGTGGGAATTACCAGGATCAGTCACAGGGTCAGCCTGTAAACAAACACTG
Source organism: Cacajao melanocephalus (assembly GCA_963573385.1). Lineage (NCBI taxonomy): Eukaryota > Metazoa > Chordata > Mammalia > Primates > Pitheciidae > Cacajao > Cacajao melanocephalus. Next base: position 70,655 of record CAUYLG010049387.1, on the reverse strand, counting down.
TTGGGAGGTCTTGTTTAACACATGCTTGTTTCATGAATTTGAGCAAAATAACCCATGTCACAGCCAAACCTCCTCCTGTGGGAAGATTTGTGTTTCATGTGGGGTTTTCAGAGGCAGTAGGGGTGCCTGGTTAACATTCCTAAGCTGCACTGTAAACCCCTGAATTGGAATCCTTGGGAGCGGGTATTTAACAAATTTGTCAGGTGATTTTTTTGCATGTTGAACACTAAGGTCTGCTCTGTTCTAAGGTCTGCATGTACGATTCTTCTAAAACTCTGTAAGATACAACCACATGAAGGCATACTATACTTGCGGTGTAAGTGGAATCATTGCTTTGAACTACCTTATGTTCCTAACTTTCTCCAGAAGCCTCAGCATATACTCGCTGCATAGGCGTAGTAAATGGTGACCATAGGAACATCGCCTTGCAATATCAGGCTGCCTGTACTCATTCAGACATGAGTTTTGTTGCTCTCTTAAATCATTCTTAGCTAAGTTGGCACCTTTGTACAGTTTTCATTTCTTGGATTATTTCTGGAGATATCAATTCAACAGCTGTGGTGTGACTTGGTATGAAAAGATGTCGTTTCCTTAATAATGCCTTCTTTCAACCTCTAATCAAATCCTAATCAGACCCTTTCCTTTATTACCCACAGTGTTGTCCCTCCCCCCCCCCCGTTTTTCATATTGTGGAATTGTACATTTATTTCTGTGTTCACTTATCTCCTCCTCTCTAGTCTGAAAGGTTCCCTTTGGTCAAGGCCCTGTATTTTGTTAACTCCACTGCATTTGAAGTGTCCACAGTGTGGTACATATTGTTCTTTGGATAAAGGCATTTTCTCTAGAGTTAGGCTGCAAGTAAGGGATAGGCAGAGTGCTGATGTTGAGGTGGATCTGGGAAGGCATGATGGCATGAGCTGACTGGCAAATCAGAATATAGAGCCTTTGTTTCTGCCTCATGTTTTCTTAAAGTCATCCATAGTGCTCCACAATTCTTATCTGTCACACACATTTGAGCAGCATACATTTCATATCTGTGAAAACTTAGGGACAATATTTTCTTCAATATAGAGCATAAATATTATACACACTAGAAACCTGTCAGTGGAGTCCTTCCTAGACACAAATAGCCTTTACCCACGAGTGTCTTCTTTTCTATCTGCGAAAACTGTAAACTGGTTGAATTTAAGTAACTCACAAAATTCACTGTTGGTGGTTATATACTGTCATTGGTGTCCCTCCTCCCTTTGTCCTTCCCTCCCTGGCCCACAATCCTCTGAGTCTATGACTTTGGTTTTTGCTTTTGTTTTAAACAGCTTCACTTTTTTTTTCTTCTGAGACAGAGTTTTGCTCCTTTCACTTAGGCTGGAGTGCAGTGGCGCATTCTTCCCTCACTGCAACCCCCGATTCCCAGGTTGAAGCGATTCTCCTGCCTCAGCCTCTCAAGTAGCTTGGATTACAGGAGTGTACCACCATGTCCAGCTAGTTTTTGTATTTTTAGTACAGATGAGGTTTCACCATGTAGCTGTCGTGCCCAACCTGTTTTATTTTTTAAGGGAAAAAACCAAAGTACCTTAAAGCTGCTTTAGAATTGGTATTTGTACAGTAAAAATAATAACAAAAGAAATATCTGTATAGCCAAGTACGTTGGCTGTCTTACATCAGAGGTTCTTCACTGGGGACAGTTTTGACCCTGGGAGCCCATGTTGAATGTTTGGAGACGTTTGGTGGCTGTAACTGAGGCTGCTTCTGGCATCTATTGGGCAGAGTCAGGGATGCTGCTAAACATCCCCCTGGTGCACAGGACAGTTACCCATAAAAATAAATTACTCCACTCCTAACGTCAGTAGTGCCCAGATGGAAAAACTCTGCCCTAGAAATATTTGTTTTTCTCTATTAAAATGGTGTTGTGCGGCTCAAGTATTTTATAGAAGTGTGGTCTTTAGTTTCTGTTCTTTTTGATACAAAGATAACCTTTCTTCATTCACAGTTCTTTTACTTAAAGTCATTAATGCAGCACAGGTACTTAATTCACTATGCTTTTCATTTATTAGTTGGCTTAATTTGGCTTACTTTCAAGCCTTAAAAAGAAACCCGACTTACCTATGTGAACAAAGCAATAGATGCTCTTGAACCTATTATGTAAGGCCTCATTACATTTCTTTTATGGAGACCAAGGAGGTTCTGACTCCTGATCTGTTGGTGCTTTAAATTGACAAGGATATTTATGATACAAGCCTTAAATAGCATGACAGGTGAATTCATGGTTTATTCATTGAGGCTTGACAATGTGCAAAGCCTTGTACTTTACTACAGGGCACATAGAGGTAAATGAGAAACAGCCCTACTTTCTAGATTATGGCCTCATAGACTTGGCCACTAGAATATCTACTTAACGGCAGAGCCTCGACCTGTCTAGCTTCCCTGGCACCCCAGTAGAACAGTCTGTGATCTGCTGAATAGCGACTGAATGAATAGACTGCTCAAATACCTTGTTTCATCTTTCTAAGTGTGGTTCATTAATAATAAGTGAGAAAAGGGAACATATGTGAGGGCTTAAAAGGAAGAAGGTTATTTTTGATTAAATGAATCTGAAAGGACTTCTTAAAAAATTGAAAGCAACTTTGTCAGAAAAGAATATTGGGATGATGTTGAGAGTATGGGGCACTTCTCAGACTGAATCCTGGAGGAAGAGCAAGGTGTGAGAATCCACAAGTGCTTGTGTTTTCCTAACAAATGGGAAAACTAAAAGTTGATGGTAAAAGGTTAGGCTTAAAAGTAGTTTGGGAGCATCATGTAGAGGACAGAGATGAGCATGAGAAATTTGTGATGAAGTAACTTTAAAGCATCATTTCAAAGTATTATCAAAAATTCCCACTGAAAAATGAAAGAAAGCAGAGTAGAAACAGAATCCTGGTGTTATGATCTCTCCTCTTTAAAAAAAAACATATTTAGCAGGCGGGGTGCGGTGGCTCACACCTGTAATCCCAGCACTTTGGGAGAGATTAAGGCGGACGGATCATGAGGTCAGGAGATCGAGAGCGTCTGGATAACATGGTGAAACCCCATCTCTGGCATGCGCCTGTAGTCCGAGCTACTCAGGAGGCTGAGGCAGGAGAATCGCTTCAAACTGGAAGGTGGAGGTTGCATTGAGCTGAGATCACGCCACTGCACTCCAGCCTGGTCGACAGAGCCAGACTCTCTCTCAAAAATAAAATAAAATAATAAAAACAGAAACATATTCAGCAAAAGAGCAATGCCAAAATGTCAGCAGTATGGGGTAAGCCTGGGGTGGTTTTTTGAAATATACTTTAGTTGCTGCAGCACCATTTATTGAGAAGACTTCTCCCCCACCTATTGAATTGCCTGCCTTTGTCCATCAGTAGACAGCGTGCATGGGGGTTTGTTTGTGGACTCCATCTGCTCAGTCCCTCTGTTGGTCAATGCCTGCTCTAAGGGTCTGGTTACTGTAGCTTTATATAGCACTTCTTGAATGGGTGGTGTCAGTCCTCCAGCTCTGTGCTTCTCTTCCAGGATTGTTTTGTATGTATAAATTCAGAGTCAGCTTATACACGTAAGTTTTAGATATGCCTTAATAATATTGAATCTTCCAATTATATAGGACTTTATTTTTCTCAGAAATGTTTTGTAATTTTTGGTGTAGAAGTCTTTCTCATATTTAAAATTTTTTTCTGACTTTTAAAAATGCTATAATAAATGACAGTTGTGTTTTGATGGGCTATAGAAGTGTGATTCTTATGCACTGACCATGGCCTGTAACTATGCTGTTTGCTTATTTATTAGTGTTTGTGCATTTGTAAATTTCTCTGGGTTTCCTCTACACACAATCATTTCATCATTTCAGGACAATTGAAGGGTTTTCTTCTTCCTTACGATTCTTTATAAATTATTATTCTTTGTTGCCTCATTCCTTTATGCATGAGGTTGAATAGATGTGGTAAGAATAGACCCCCTTGTCTTGTTTCTAATCTTACAGTGAATGTGTAGGGTTTTTTACGTACCTTTATCAGGTTGAGATAGATCATATGTTTAAATATGAAGTTAAAACTGTAAAGTTTCTAACAGAAAGTAAGAGAATATCTTTACAACCTTATAAGAAATATTAGCTATGAAATAAAAAATTAATTGAATTTAATCAAAATTAAAACCTTTTTCTAATTAAAATACATTTTTGAAAATGAAAAGACCAGCTTCAGACTGGGAGAAACTCTTTGCAGTACATTTATCTGACAAATAATGTGACTAGGAGGGAACTTCAAGAGTGAGGTTTCAGAAAAATATTCTGTATATTGATTAGAGTGTACATATTTGTCAAAAAGCAGGGAATCTTACATATAAAACCTTGACTTTCATTGTATGTAAATATAATCTGAATTTTAAAAAAACATGAAAAAGGAGCTAGTTATGTCTAGATTGTAGGATTTTGGTTTTTTTCTTTTTTTTATCTCTTTGTCTTGGCTTTCTTTGTTTTCTTCATTGACCATATATTTCTTTGTAAATATAAAAGAATATGTGCTTTCACTGCTGAAAGAAATCACAGACGACACAAATTTAAGGAAACATATCCCATGCTCATGAGTGGGTAGAATCAATATTGTGAAATGACCATACTGCCAAAAGCAATCTACAAATTCAATGCAATTCCCATAAAAACACCACCATCATTCTTCACAGAACTTGAAAAATAAATCCTAAAATTCACATGGAACCAAAAAAGACTCTGCATGGGCAAAGCAAGACTAAGCCAAAAAAAAAAAAAGAAGTTATCACATTACCTGATTTCAAACTATACTGTAAAACCATAGTCACCAAAACAACATGGTACTGGTATAAAAATAGGCACATAGACCAGTGGAACAGAATAGAGAACCCAGAAATAAACCCAAATACTTACAGCCAACTGATCTTTGAGAAAGCAAACAAAAACATAAAATAGGGACAAAGATACCTTATTCAAGAAATGATGCTGGGATAATTGGCAAGACACATAGGAGAATGAAACTGGATCCTTGTTTTTCACCTTAAAAAAAAAAAAAAATCAACTCAAGATGGATCAAGAACTTAAACCTAAGACCTGAAACTATAAAAGTTACAGAAAGTAACATTGGAAAAATCCTTCTAGACATTGGCTTAGGCAAGGATTTCATGATCAAGAACCTAAAAGCAAATATGATAAAAAGAAAGTTGAATATCTGGGACCTAATTAAAGAGTTTTTGCACAGCAAAAGGAACTGTCAGCAGAGTAAACAGACAACCAACCCACAGAGGGGGAGAAAATCTTCACAATCTATACATCTGACAAAGGACCGATATCCAGAAACTACAATGAACTCAAATTAGCAAGAAAAAAAAATCCCATGAAAAAGTGGGCTAAGGACATGAATAGACAATTCTCCAAAGAAGATATACAAATAGCCAACAAACATATGAAAAAAATGCTCAACATTGCTAATGATGTGGGAAATGCAAATCACAACCCAATGCGATACCTCCTTACTCCTGCAAGAATGGCCATAATCAAAAAATAATAGATGCTGACATAGATGCCGTGAAACGGGAACACATCTGCACTGCTGGTGGGAATGTAAACTAGTACAGCCACTATGGAAAACAGTGTGGAGATTCTGTAAAGAACTAAAAGTAGAAGTACCATTTGATCCAGCAGTCCCACTAATGTGTATCTGCCCAGAGGAAAAGAAATAGTTACACAGAAAAAGATACTTGCTCGTGCATGTTTATAGCAGCACAATTCCCAGTATGGAAATTGGAAAACAAAAAGCGGAAGTGGTGCTTTTAAAAGTAATCAGTGGGCCAGGCATGGTGGCTAACACCTGTAATCCTAGCACTTTGGGAGGCTGAGGCAGAAGGGTCATTTGATCTCAGGATTTCAAGACCAGCCTGGGCAACAAAGTGAGACATCTCTAGTTTTTAAAAAAGTTTTTTTAAAAAAAGATAAAAGAAACCAGTGTACGTTTTAAAGAAGGACGTGCTATATTTAAGGAAGCTTAATTTGAAATCTTAGATGATTAACATTAAAGAGAGAGAATATACAAGGAACAGATAAGCAGAGTGTCACGGAGGAACTGTCTTTATTGTTCGACAGTCCGTTGAATACAGAGGGCAGTGACCAACAAAACCCACAGACGCCTAAGTCCTGGAGTAATTAGAAGAATAGTACCTTCTGGGCATTATTTATCATAGTATACTCTGAATTAAATGAAACTGCTTTTCTTTTCCTCCCCTTCCCATTACCCATTGAGACTGAGACTCTCATTCTATTGCCTAGGCTGGAGGGCAGTGGTGCAATCATGGCTGACTGCCGTCTCAGCCTCCCAGGCGCAAGCTGTCCTCCTGAACAGCTGGGGCTACAGGTCTGCACCACCATGCCTGACTGATATTTAAATTTTTTGTAGATACAGGGTCTCGCCATGTTGCCCAGGCTGGTCTTGAACTTCTGAGCTCAAGGAATTCTCACATTTTTGTCTCTCAAAGTGCTAATGATTGTGGGCATGAGTCACCATGCCTGGCAGATTTTAAAATTGTTTGTAGAGGTGGGGTCTCCTGCTGTGTCCCAGGATGGTTTTCATTTCTTTTTTGCTTTGGATATTGTTTGGCTATGAAAAAGCTCAGAGACAAATGTGTGCAGCTCACCTCTAACAAGTGAATAGTAATTTATAGCATGCATTCTGTATCCTAACCTCACTGTAGCATTATTCTGTTTTATTTTTTCTCAGTTATTTTTTCTGTGTCTCAATTTCTTTCTAATTTGGTATCTTATATTGGGGTTTTATAAGCTGCCTCAATACTTTTTAGAAAAAATATAGTGTAACATATATTAAAACATCACATTGTACCCCATACATACAGTTATGGCTTACTAATTAAAAATAAATTTTTAAACATGATAAAGTAATTTTGGCACTATTGGTAGAAACAGTGAAGTTACAGTTGGTCTGGGGCAAATGTTGATGAGCTTGATTGACTGTTGATGGAAATATCAAGAAGGTGATTAGATATACGAATCAGAGGCTTAGAAGAATCAGCAAGCAGGTGGTTTAGTAAAGAATTTAACCTTGCCCAAAGAGAGATCTGGCCTTTGTCCTTGGAGCCTTCCAGGGGCATAGAGATCTGGGTGCCTGGGCCACACCTGATGGTCTAACAATGTGGCATATTATTGAACCTGAGGATGGTCTTTGAGATCCCCAAACTCTGTGGTTTATGTCAGAAGGGAAGGCAGTTGGTAGACTATTCCCAAATCTTAGACAAATATTGTAGATTTAATAGGTAAAACAGATTATATAATGGTTGGTAAGTACTCTTTAAAAAAGCGAAAAGGATGCAGAAACGCTGTTCAGTGACTAACCTTTGAAAAATTTAATAGAATGGAAGAGGAAAAGGAAGAAGTACAAGAAATAGACATAGCAGTTAGGGAGGCAGGTGAGCAACCAAGGTGTGTGTTCATTCTGAGATGGAGGGGACTGAGATGACAGCTATGGTGTTATTCTGAATGACACATTCCTGAACACATTCAGTTGTGTAACCCAAAGTTTGTAATGTTTGAATATAGATGGGTGGTCACACTTGCAGTCATTCCAAATGTCAGTGGCTCTTGTCCTCACTTGTCAGCTCCTGCATAATCTGCCCTTTTGGATCTGGAAGTCCCCACAGGCGGCACAGGATCTGGCCCAGAGTCCCCATGTGTGATCTCTTGTGATCCTCTTTCCTGGTCCTGGCTTGCTCCTGCAGGTGCTGCCATTACCTACTAAGAAAATGGTGTGGTGCCTGCCGCAGGGGTGTCGCCACTGTACTCAGCGCCACAACACAGTTACGTGGCATGGGAGTGGTGAGAGACTAGTTCAAATGCCTGCAACAGCCCCATGCCATCACACCACAGCGTGCCCACTGCCCCTATAGCTAGTGGCCTCATCCACTGGTCCCTGGAGTCCAGTTTAATCTTTAAAAAATTTGTAAAAAGAGTTATAAAAGAACTTTTAGTCCAAAAGGCTAAAGCTTATGCCATCATCAGACTCCTCAGATTCTTCTTTATTTTCCCTTTTTTTCTTTTCCTTTTTCTTTTTTTTTTTTTTTTTTTTTTTGAGACTAAGTCTGGCTCTGTCACCCAGTCACTGCAACCTCTGCCTCCCGGGTTCAAGTGATTCTTGTGCCTCAGCCTCCTGAGTAGCTGGGATTATAGGCATATGCCAGCACACCCAGCTAATTTGTGTATTTTTGGTAGAGACCAGGTTTTCCCATTTTGGCCAGGCTGTTCTAGAACTACTGGCCTCAAGTGATCTGCCTACCTCAGCCTCCCAAAGTTCTGGGATCCCACTGCGCCCAGCCATGATTCTTTTTTTCTTTGCTTCCACTTTCTTGTCCTCAGCTGGACCTGTTGATACAGCACCAGCTGCTGGAGCAGGTCCACCAGCCCCTGCATTACAGATGAGTCTCTCGATGTCAACATTGGCCAGGGCCTTTGCCAACAAACCAGACAGAAAAGATTCAACATTTACACCACCTGCTTTAATTAGGGCCTTGATCTTATCCTCTGTGTTGATCAACTCATCATCCTGCAAAATGAGAGTGGAGTAGATGCAGGTGAATTCCGGGGGCCATGGTGCCGGCTAGTGCTGGGCTCGTGCTGTTGGACGCAGTGCAAGTTGCTGGATGAAGTGAGGGCCTCTCAGTGTGGCCATAGCTTTCTCAGAAGGACTGAGCCCCTTGGCAGCAGCTGAGGAAAGGTCTGGAGTCTGGGTTTAGAAAGTGTTGACAGTTAATGTGGTGGCTTCTTAGCTCAGTCTCTTTCACTTCCTCCTTCTACCCCCTTTAGGCTCACCATAGCATAAAGGTTTTTTTCCCTTTTATACTCCCAGCTAAAAGCTGGAACACTCTTGCAAATTATTTTGTTAGTTGGGGCTGTCCACCAGTTCTCTTTAAGGGCATAGGATTGTTGGATTCTTATTTGGGATCTAAGGTAGTGTTCTAAAAACATTTACAAACAGAACCTGTTATGAGTAATATATTTTCTCTTTATTTCCCATTTGGTGCTAATTTAAAAACGGACCATATTCTTAGAGTTCTTTATTCAGATTTCTCCCCTTAGCATTGATGTTCTGGATTCAGTGGAATTGTTACAATTTCCCTCTCTTGGTTGGGGATCCTGTTTTAACTAGCAATTGAAAAGAGTGAAATGAAGTAACGAAGTTCCAGATTTTGTTGGGGATTTTTTGTCTGGTTTATGTTGACTAGGAAGCAGTAATTGAAAACGTGCTATTTTTTTCCCTCATACGTTTTTAAAAATTGAGTTACAATTTGCAAACATAACATTCTCCGCTTTAAAGGGTGCAATTGCATGGTTTTCAGTATATTCACAGAATTTTGCAACTCACTATTTTCAAATTCCAGAACATTTTCCTCACTCTCCATAAGAAATGACTGTCCATTCTGTCCATTAGCAGTCAGGCCCTATTCTCCTTACCCTTAGAACCCTTAGCAATCACTAAGCTATTTTCTGTCTCTATGAATTTGTCTTTTCTGGACATTTCATATAAATGAACACAATATATCACTTTTTGTGTTTGGCTTCTTTTACTTACAATGTTTTAAAGATTCATTCTTGTTATACCATGTATCCATTCATTAATTTCATGCTTAATAATATTTTATTTTCTGGATGTATAACAGCAGTTCATATACATTTGGGTTGTTTTCACTTTTTGGATATTATGAATATGCTACAGTGGACATTTGTTTTCATTTCTTTTGGTGGGTATCTAGGAGTGGAAGTGCTGGGTCATATGCTAACTCCATGTTTAACTACTTGAGGAACTGTCAGATTATTTCCCCAGATGGCTATGTCACTGTATATTCCCACCAGCACTTTACTCACCTTTGTCCCTTTTATATTTGTTTTTCTTGTGACTTATTTTCTTCTGTAATTCTATTATAATGAATTAGTTTTATTTATTTATTTTTTAACCTTTGATCCTGTTGGCGGCCTCTTCAGCTCTGCTTACTATACTACACATACTCATCATGAGCCTTTAAACCTGAGTGTCTCATCAGGCACCGACACCAAAATCCTTCCCTTGGACGATAGTAATTTTGCCTATGTTGGTAACACACTGAGATGGTCATGTTCTTTTCAAGACTAAATGGTCTGAGGCATAAAAAAAGACTTTTCAAGCTGGAAGAGTTTAATAATAGCATTCAGTTTAAGCTAAATTTCAGTTTCAGGAAGATAAAAGCTGACAGGAACAGTGAACTACTTGCGGGGCTTTCTCTAGAGTCCCATGGGTTGAGGCCAGTGATGAGTCAGGCAGATGTCAAGGTGAGGCTATATTAGCAGAGCACAGCAGATTATTTGGTGAAATTTAGCAATGAAATGATTGTAGCTTCTAGGGAGTGGAGTTAGATTTGGCAAGAAAAATCATTTATTTTAGTGTAACATATCTGAGCATATTTCTAGGCAGAAGAGATAAAGTTTGAGTAGAGGTTGAAAGACCAGCAACAAAGGAATTAAGTAAGTGATTTTTGGAGCTAGTTGATCAGTTTTAAAGAGTGAGGGCACATCTTTCCTGCAGAACAGAGGAAGGAGGTTTTGCGTAGCTGTTGTGGTGAGCAAAATACTGTGGTGATTATTGTTGTATAATAAATTATCCCCAGGCTTAGCAGCCATAAACCAATTTTTAATTTTGTTCGTGATTTTATATAACAAGAATTTAGCAAAGACTAAGCTTGGGATGGCTTGCCCACTGCCTTATGGTATTTGGGGCCTCAGCTGAGACATCCCAAGGGCCTGAGGTGGCTTCATGGCTGGGGACTAGAACTAACTGAAAGCTTACATCTGGCCCCAGGGCTAGAAAGATAAACAACTAGGACAGCTGAATGGAGCGCCTGCCCTTGTCCTTTGAATATGGCTTGGCTTTCTCACAGCATGGGGGCCTCAGAGCTGTCAGACTGCCTACCTAGCAACTCACAGTTCCCAAAGCTACTATATACCTTCCAGAGTGGAAACTGTCCTTTTATGACCTAGTGTCAGAAGTCATACAGTGTTATCCATACGTTCTTTTAGTTAGAGTCACATCAGAAGCTCATTGAGATTCATGAGAAGGGTTTTAGAGTCCACTTCTTGATAGTAGAACATCAGCGTAGAAGGGATAGTAGAAGAGCAGGCAGTTGGGGAGATATGTTTCGGCCTTTGTTGGAGAACAGAGTTGGTCAGAATACAGCAACAAGAATTCAGTAAGCCAGCCATAGAGAATGAAAGGATGTTCTTTGCAGCCACATGGATGAAGCTGGAGGCCATTATTTTAAGTGAAAATGCCAGAAACCAAAAGTCGGCTACTACAAGTTCTTATTTATAAATGGGAACTAAACATTGGGCACACATGGACTTAAAGATGGAAACAGTAGACACTGAGTTCTCCAACAGGGCGAAGTTGGGAGGGTGGTGAGGCTTGATCAACTACCTATTGGGTATCATGGTCACTGTTTGGGTGATGGGTATATAATACATATACATAACAAACGGGTACATGTACTCCTTGAATCTAAAATAAAATTTAAAAAATACGAGAACCCTATAAACAAGGACACTGTTCTTACTGTCAAATGATACAGCATTCATAGAAAGAGATTTGTGTAGTTTTAAAATACCTTAGATATTTCAAGACTAAACCTTTCCTTTGCAGATATTAAACCTGAAGTTAAATGATAAAAACACATTTATCCTAGAGGCCAGCACATTCTAGGGAAATAAAATCAATAAAAAGATGATACAGACTCCCAAATATGTGTAGTTATAGTAATATGTAGGTACAGTAAACTAGCCCCTTTTTCTAGGACATTAATTTATCTAATTCTCTTTTTGTCTGCTACGGATTACAAGCTTCTAAGTGTAGAGTCTACTAAGTATGTCTAAATTGATACTTTGGGTGCCTAACAAAGGAGTATGTACAAGTTGTTGCACGCATTAGACTTTCTGATGGTGATTAAACTCGAAAGCATGAATGATTCTTGGATCATAAAACTAGGTGTGGCTTTTGAATGAGGCTCAAAAATCATTTTTGTTTTCTATGTAGAGACCATGATTACTTAATTCTTTTTGTAGTCATTTGTCTCTAAGATGTTTTTTCTCTTTCTCATTTTTTAGAATAATTAAGAATTTTATTAGAGTAATTTAGAATTGAGATTATTTACAGTGTGTTACATTTTTTTTTTTTAAACGAGAATAACATAGGCCTGGGAACATGTCTTCAGTTATATGAGTCACACACAAATATGTGCTGTAATACATACACCCTTGCAGTCTGTGAAGAGCAGGAGCCTGAAAATAACAATAGGTCTTAACCTTTGGATAGAACTTAATTTTTTAGTTATATTTTGAGGTTGGAATGTGGTTAATTAGGCCTTTCAGTTTTAAACAGCCAGAGAGTTGTTTTCTGAGTTATTTTAATTGTTAAATTTTTATTTACTAAGAATTTTTTTTTAGTTATAAAACAAATCTTTTACTTCTTTTTACTTTTTCTTTTAAAAGGAATCTCATTTCTTAAGTGGATTCTGATTTCTGAATTCTACTTTAACTCAGCTAACACTTTCTCATTCTAAGATTAGTTACGTTTCTTCAGTTCATGATTCAATATATTATACATTTGTTTATCCGAACACAATTAAGAACAGATAAATGAGCCCAAAGTTTTGAATAGATGAAAACAACGTCCAGGTTAATGTACTAAAGCTCATGTTCTTTGTTCTGGAGAAGAGCCTTTTTAATGCTCTCAAATAATGTCTACTCTTTTGCCCACAAAACAAGAAAGTTAAGAACAAGAAAGACTTAGAAATAATATATAAAAACTATAGTAAAATCGTAATAAACATTGCAGCCTACATGTAGTGATAAAATTCTTAGGCAGAAAGATCACAAGACTTACTAGGGGAAAACCAGATTGTTACTAAGTATTTTTGCAGCAAAACATTAGGCCAGAAGACACTAGAGAAGGGCATTTAACATACTCAAGGAAAGAAAATGTGAGTCAAGAATTTTACATCCAGCCAAACTGACCTTCATTTGTAAAAGTCTCATACAAACTGTTACATACATTTAAGCGCCGAGGGAATATTGTTCTTTTGAACACTCAAGGGAATTTGCAAAAAAAGAAAAAAAAAAAAAGCTTCTAGTAACCCAAACGAAGGAAGAGGCCTGTGTAGATATACAGACTGATTTCATAAAACTGCAAAGTAAATCAAACCTGTAGCATTCCTCTGGAACACTTAACTTATAGAGTACTATTAAGTATGTTAACTAGACAGTTAAATGGACTTAAGAGATCGTGTATTTGGTTTCCTTAGACTGTTTTTCAATTTATGGGTAAATTTTATAACAACAAGTTTTGAAGCAGTAGTTTGGATTCTTCTATCAACATATCCTAAAGAGAGAAATAACTGTGTCTGGCGTTAGGCATGTAAGAAGTAAAGGAAAAATGTTAGTAATAGACTAAGTGTGGTGGCTCACGCCTGTACCCAGCACTTTGGGAGGCCGAGGTGGGTGGATCATTTGAGGTCAGGAATTCGAGACTAGCCTGACCAAGATGGTGAAACCACATCTCTACTTAAAATACCAAAAATAATAATAATAATAATAATAATAATAAGAAGAAGAAGAAGTTAGGCAGGCCTGGTGGCACATGCCGGTGCTCTCAGCTACTCGGGAGGCGGAGGCAGGAGAATCACTTGAACTTGGGAAGTGGAGGTGGCAGTGAGCCCGGATTGTGCCACTACATTCCAGCCTCCACGACACAGACTGTCTCAAAATTTTTAAAAACGTTGGTAATAATGTCCATTAATTCTTTTTAGTTATAGACTCTGAGACTTACAGGGTATCAGTATACTTTAAATAGATTCAGTGAAGTTGAACACTTAGTTGTGTTTTGTGTATGAGAAAAAAAGCTTGTTACCCAAATTACAGAGTCAAGTAAATCTCTAGACATAGCCTCTTAAAAACAGCCACACCGGGCGTGGTGGTTAACACCTGTAATCCTAGCACTTTGGGAGGCCAAGGTGGGCAGATCGTTTGAGGTCAGGAGTTCAAGACGAGCCTAACCAGATGGTGAGACACCATCTCTACTAAAATACAAGAAAATTAGCGAGGTGTGGTGGTACATTCCTGTAGTCCCAACTACTTGGGAGGCTGAGGCAGGAGAATGGATTAAATCTGGGAGGCATAGGTTGCAGTGAGCTGAGATCATGCCAGTGCACTCCAGCCTAGGTGACAGAGTGAGACTCCATCTCAAAAAACCAAAATAAACCAGCCCCCAGCCATTTATGATCTGATGTTAACTACTGTGCAATTTCAGGATTTCTACTAATCCCCAAGTGCATTTAAAATTGTGTTCTAAAGCACTCTTGGTATTGAGATGTGGTTGTGGAGTGTTCTAGACTCTACAAAGTAGACTAGGATTTTAGTTATTGGCTTGTACCATAATGTGACTTTCATTTCTGTTATGGCTTCTTAACATTCTTGAGGGTCTTTTCTGAAAAACGAGTTTTAGTATATTTAAGAAAATTTTTGATGCAGCTACAAACTTATAGCACTAAAATGACAAAAAAGATTATTCATCATAAAAACAGAAGAGATCCTTATTTGCATTTATATACTTTTCTTTCTCTAGAATTTGATTCCTGCTTCATAAATGTATGGAGCTATTAGTGAACTTTAACTTCTTAAATGCTGGTGGATGCCATGGTAGCTTGGCTTATTAGCATCTTATAAAAATTATCACAGCTCAGTCTACCTTATTGGTTTTCCTGGAGTACTCACATTTTAATTTTACTTTGTAATAGAAATATGATTTTTTTCTCTATACAGTTCACAGTGTTTTATATGAAACTACTTGGGATACATTTAGTTAGTTCACTTTCCCTCCTTCTGGTTATAAGCGATAAGGGGAAATCTTCTAGTATATATTTTGTTAATTCCTTACAAATAACAAAGTCAAAATTTGCCAGGTGCCGTGGCTCATGCCTGTAATCCCAGCACTTTGGGAGGCCGAGGTGGGTGGATTGCCTGAGGCCAGGAGTTTGAGACCAGCCTGGCTAACATGACCAAACCTCATCTTTACTTTAAAAAAACAAAAGCCACAAAAATTAGCCAGGTGTGTTGGTTCACATCTGTAATTATAGCTGCTTGGAAGGCTGAGGCACGAGAATTGCTTGAACCAAGGAGGTGGAGGCTATAGTGAGCCAAGATTGTATCAGTGCACTCCAGCCTGGGCAGCAGGGTGAGACTACATCTCAAAAAAAAAAAAAAAAAAAGTGTGTGTGGTGGGAAGCATAAAGTCAAAACTTTTGCACAAATCTCAAGGCTCTTCAAAGTCTGATCCTAATGTACCATTCTTGTTTTCTTTCTTAGCATCAAACCTATTTATTTCACCTTAAATTGCTGTGGTTGTCCTCATGCTATCCTTTTTTATGTTAGGGCTGTCCTTTGTGTGTGTGTGTGTGTGTGTGTGTGTGACAGAGTCTTGCTCCTGTCACCCAGGCTGATGTGCAGTGGTGCAATCTCGGTTCACTCCAATCTCCACCTCCTGGGTTCAAGCGATTCTTCTGCCACAGCCTACTGCATAGCTGGGATTACAGGCACCTACCAACACACCATGCTAATTTTTTTGTGTTTTTAGTAGAGACAGGGTTTCACCATGCTGGCCAGGCTGGTCATGAACTCCTGACCTCAGGTGAGCCTCCCGCCTTGGCCTCCCAAAGTGCTGTGATTATAGGCATGAGCCTCCGTGCCTGGCTGCCTCAGTTGAATTTTAGCCTACCTTTGGTTTGTGTGTTTGTTTAAACTTTTGTCTTAGATTCAGGGCACATGTGCATGTTTGTTACATAGGTAGGTAAACTGTGTGTCACAGGGGTTTGGTGTATGGATTATTTCATCACCCAGGTAACGAGCATAGTACTCTATAGATATTTTTTGTAATTCTCTCCATTCGCCCACCCTCCATTCTCAGGTAGGCCCCGATGTCTATTGTTTTCCTCTTTGTGTTCCTGTGTTCTCATCGTTTAATTCCCACTTATTAAAGAGAACATGTGGTATTTGATTTCTGCTCCTGTGTTAGTTTGCTAAGGGTAATGGTCTCCAGCTCCATCTATGTTCCTGCAAAGGATACGATCTTGTTCTTTTTTATGGCTGCATAGTATTCCATGATATATGTGTATCACAGTTTCTTTACCCAGTCTACTGTTAATGGGCATTTAAGTTGCTCCCTTGCCTTTGTCATTGGGAATAGTGCTGCAGTGAACATACATGTGCATGTGTCTTTACAGTAGAAAAATTTATATTCCTTTGGGTGTATACACAGTAAGGAATTGCTGGGTTGAATGGTAATTCTGTTAAAAGTTTCTTGAGGAATTGCCACACTGATTACCACAATGGCTGAATTAATTTACACTCCCACCTGCAGAGTATAAGCATTCCCTTTTCTCCACAACTTTGAAAACATGTTATTTTTTGACTTTTTAATAACCATTCTGAGTGTTGTGAGATGGTAGTTCATCATGGTTTTGATTTGCATTTCTCTAATGATTAGTGATGTTGAGCAGGTTTTCATATGCTTGTTGGCTGCATATATGTCTTCTTTTGAAAAATGTTTATGTCCTTTGCACACTCTTTAAAAATGTTCTTTTTTGTTTGTGTATATGTTTATGTTCTGTGTATATAGATTATGGATATTATACTTTGGTCAGATGCTTTGTTTGCAAATATTTCTGCCATTCTTTAGGTCGTTACTTTGTTGATAGTTTATTTTGCTGTTCACGAAGTTCTTTAATTAGGTTCCCTTTGCCAATTTTTGGTTTTGCTGCAATTGCTTTTGGCATTTTCATAATGAAATCTTTGCCTGCTGCTATGTCCAGGATGGTATTTCCTAGGTTATCTTCAAGGGTTTTTTTTTTTTTTTAAAGACAGTCTCCTTTTGTCACCCAGGCTGGAATGCGGTGGCGTGATTTCAGCTGACTGCAACCTTTATCTCCTGGGTTCAAGTGATTCTCCTGCCTCAACCTCCTGAGTGGCTGGGATTATAGGCAAGTGCCACCATGCCAGGCTAATTTTTGTTTTTGTTTTTGTTTTTGTTTTTTTTTTTAGTAAAGACGGGATTTCACCATGTTGGTCAGACTAGTCTTGAGCTTCTGACCTCAAGTAATCTGCCTGCCTCAGCCTCCCAAACTGTTGTGATTACAGACATGAGCCACCACATTTGACTTTTCCACTGTTTTTATAGTTTTAGGTTGTACATTTAAGTCTCAATCCATCTTGAATAGATTTTTATATGTATTGTAAGAAAGTGGTCCGGTTTCAGTCTTCTGTGTATGGCTAACTAGTAATACAGCACCATTTATTGAATAGGAAGTCCTTTTTCCCATTGCTTGTTTTTGTCAGCTTTGTCAAAGTTCAGATGGTTGTAGGTGTGCGGCATTATTTTGGGGCTCTCTATTCTGTTCCATTGGTCTATGTGTCTGTTTTTGCACCACTACCATGCTGTTTTGGTTACTGTTGCCTTTTAGTATACTTTGACGTCAGGTAACATGATTCTTCCAGCTTTGTTATTTTTGCTTAGGGTTGCCTTGGCTATTCTTCAGGTGTTTTGGCTCTTTACAGATTTTAAGATAGTTTTTTTCTAAGTCTGTGAAGAATGCCATTTATAGTTTGGTAGGACTAGAATTGAATCTATAGATTGTTTTGGACAGTATAGCTGTTTTAACAGTATTGATTTTTCCTATCTATGAGCATGGACTGTTTTTCCATTTGCATCATCTCTGATTTCTTTGAGAGTGTTTTATAATTTTCATTGTAGAGATCTTTTACTTTCCTGGTTAGCTGTACATTTTATTCTTTTTATGGCAGTTGTGTATGGGATTGTGTTCCTGATTTGACTGTCTGTTTGGATGTTGTTGCTATATAGGAATGCTACTGATGTTTGTACATTGATTTTTGTATCCTGAAATTTTGCTGAAGTTCTCAGATCAAGGAGCTTTTGGGCAGAAAATGCGGGGTTTTGTAGATACCGAATCATGTTATCTGGGAACCTGGGTAGTTTGTTTCTCTTCCTATTTGGATGCTTTACATTACTTTCCTCTGCCTGATTGCTCTGTCCAGGACTTGCAGGACTATGTTAAGTAGGAGCGGTGAGAAAGGGCATTCTTCTTCCGATTTTCAAGGGGAATGCTTTTGGCTTTTGCCCATTCAGTATGATGTTGTCTGTGGGTTTGTCATAGATGTCTCTTATTACTTTGAACTATGCTCATTCAGTGCCTAATTTACTGAGGGTTTTTATCATGATCGGATGTTGAATTTTATTGAAAGCCAGTAGTGTGCATCTGTTGCAATACTCATGTGGTTTTGGTTTCTGTTTATGTGATGAATTACATTTATTAATTTGCGTATGTTGAGCCAACCTTGCATCCCAGGGATCAAGCCTTCGTGATCATGGTAGATTAGCTTTTTGATGTGCTGCTGTATTGGGTTTGCTAGTTGTTTGTTGAGGATTTTTTTTATCTGTGTTTGTCAAGGGTATTGACCTGAAGTTTCCTCCTCTTCTGTCTCTGCCAGGTTTTAGTATCAGTATGATGTTAGCCTCGTTGAATGAATTTGAGAGGAGTTCCTCCTCCTCAATGTTTTGGAAGTTTTCAGTAGGAAGGGTACTAGTTCTTTATACATCTGGTAGCATTACGCTGTGAATCCATCTGGTCCTGGGGTTTTTCTGGCTGTTAGGCTTTTTATTGTTGATTCAATTTTGGAACTCATTATTGGTCTGTTCAGGTATTCAGTTTCTTCCTTTTTCATTCTTGGAAGGTTATATGTTTCCATCTAGAGTTTGTAGTTTGTGTGCATAGAGGTGTTCGTAGAAATCTCTGAGGTTTTTTTGTTTTTGTGCTTCTGTGGGGTCAGCGGTATTGTCTTTTTTTTTTTTTTTTGAGACTGGGTTTTGCTCTGTCACCCAGCGTGCTGGAGTGTAGTAGCTTGATCACAGCTCACTGCAGCCTCAGCCTACTGGGCGCAAGGAATCCTCCTGCTCCAGCTCCCCAGGTAGCTGTCACTGCAGGCGTGTTCCACCATGCTTGGCTAATTTTTTGCCTTTCTTTCTTTCTTTTTTTTTTTTTTAAAGGAGGTTTTGCTGTGTTGCTCAGGCTGGTTTTGAACTCCTGGGTTCAAGCAATCCTCCCACCTCAGCCTCCCAAGGTACTGGGATTACAGGCATAAGTCACTGTACCCAGCCCACTTTGTCTTTTTGAGATGGAGTCTTGCTCTGTTATCCAGACTGAAATGCAGTGGTGTGGCACCATCTCGGCTCATTGCAACTTCTGTGTCCTAAGTTCAGGTGATTCTCGTGCCCCAGCCTTCTTAGTAGCTGAGATTACAGACCAGCATGCGTGGCTAATTTTTGTATTTTTAGTAGAGATGGGATTTTGCCATGTTGGTCAGGCCGGTCTTGAACTCCTGACCTCAGGTGATTTGCCTACCTCAGCCTCCCAAAGAGCTGGAATTACAGGCGTGAGCCACTGCGACCAGCCTCGCTTTGTCATTTCTTAATTATGTATTTGGATATTCTCTCTCTTTTTTAAAAAAATTGTCTAGTGAGCAGTTTATCTTACTCATTTTTTTTTCAAAGAATCATTCCTTGGATTTGCTGATCTTTTGTATGGTTTTCTCATCTCAGTTTCCTCAATTTAAGCCCTGATTTTGGTTATTCCTTGTCTTTCAATTTTAGTATTTGTTTGCTCTTGTTTGCTGAGTTTCTCTAAGCTGTGAAGTTAGATTGTTAATTTGAGATCTAACTTTTTGATGTGGGCCTAGAATGCTATAAACTCTCCTCTTAACACTGCCTTAGCTGTGTCCCAGAGATTCTGTTATGTTGTGTCTTTGTTCTCATTGGTTTCAAAGAATTTCTTGATTTCTGCCTTAATTTTATTACTGACCCAAAAGTCATTCAGAAGTGGGTTAATTTTCATGTATAGTTTTGAGCGATTTTCTTAGTAATGATTTTTGTTTTTATGGTGCAGTGATCTGAGAGTAGGGTTGGTAAAATACAGGTTTTTTTGAATTTGCTGAGGAATATATGGTCAGTTTTTGTTTTGTTTGTTTGTTTGAGAGAGAGTCCTACTCTGTTGCCAGGCTGGAGTGCAGTGGCGCGATCTTGGCTCAGTGCAACCTTCGCCTCCGAGGTTCAAGCTATTCTTCTGCCTCAGCCTCCTTAGTAGCTGGGACTATAGGTACGCGCCACCACTCCCAGCTAATTTTTGTATTTTTAGTAGAGACGGGGTTTCACCATGTTGGCCAGGATGGTCTCATTCTCTTGACCTCATGATCCACCCACGTTGGCCTCCCAAAGTGCTGGTATTAGAGGTGTGCACCACAGCGCCAGGCCAAGATTGTGTGGTCAGTTCCAAAGTATGTGCCATGTGACGATGAGAAGAATTTTATATCCAGTTTACAAAAATTAGCTGGGCATGATGGTGCATGCCTGTAATCCCAGCTACTGGAGACGCCGAGGCACGAGAATCTCTTGAACATTGGAGGTGGAGGTTGCAGTGAGTTGAGATCACACCACTGCCTCCAACCAGGATAACGTGGAGGCAGGCCCAGCTGGATGCTGTGCACACAGGGGGTTTGAGTGAGGAATTCCTAGCTTAGGAAACACCAAACTTCTGTAAGCAAAGGTTGAGTAACCGAACCAAACCTGCTCAATCTTTGCTACTGGGGGAGATAGTCACTATCTTGGAGAGCACACCATCCTGTTCTCTTCTCTAGAGGAATATAGCATTTCTATTTTCTAAAGTTATTCACTGTAGAAGCCTTTGAAGGCTATCCTGGAACAAAGGGCATCAGTCAATGCCTCCGTCCAGAAAATAGGCAGAAATATGAGAGATCCCTAGAGCATTGTCCTCCAACAAAATTTCTTTCATGAGTCTCTGTAGAAGGATAATCACAAGTAGTCAGTGTCTTTGACTTTACACAATAAGTGCAAAATTATCACACATAACATTTTGGTGCTATTTGCATGTCAGCTGTATTATCTATTGCTGTGTAGGAAATTGCTCCAAATCTTACCAACTTAAACAAATATTTTTTATTTTAAAAGTTTCTGAAGGTCAGGAACTGGGGAGTGAATTGTCTGGTTGGTTGTGGAACAGGGGCTCTCATGAAGTTGCAAGCAAGCTGTCAGCTAGGGTTGCAGTCGTCTGAAGGTTTACTGGCCTGCAGGATCTGTTTCCTCGCTCTGTCAGGTTGCAGTAGTCTTCACTTCCTTGCTGCTGTTTGACAGAGGCCTCGGTTCCTTGCCACGTGGACCTTTCAGGGCTGCTATTCACATGGTGGCTACTTTACCAGAGAGAGACTTCTCCTGCAGCCCCTGAGAGTTTGGATGCCTGACCAAATGGACCTAATGGACATTACAGAACTCTCCATTCAAAAACAATAGCCTAGATTTTGAACTGGTAAAAAGCATGTCCTGTTTCTTTATGTCATGCCAGGACACAGAAGAACAAACCTCCCTCAACAGAATATATTTTATACATTGCATACATACAAATACACAACATAATGTATTTCAGTGATTGATCTTCTCATTTGTCTTCCCTAGATTTTAAACTCTGTGAGGACACAGACAAGGATTCTTTAGAGATAGTATCCGTAACACCTAGCAGGTCTTTATTATGTCATCTTGGAAAGTGACATTAGATTTGAATGTTGAAAGTCTTGATTCTCTTATAATAGTACTTTAAGTTTGAATAAACCATTAATAAAAAGGTGAATTAATCTTTTAATTATTATTATTATTACTATTATTATTATTATTATTTGAGACAGAACCTCGCTCTGTTGCCCAGGCGGGAGTGCAGTGGCACTATATCAGGTCACTTCAACCTCCACCTCCCGGATTCAAGCGATTCTCCTGCCTCAGCCTCCCAAGTAGCTGGGACTACAGGTGCACATCACCATGGCCGGCTAACCTTTGTATTTTTAGTGGAGATGCGGTTTCCCTGTGATGGCCAGGCTGGTCTCGAACTCCTGACCTCAAGCGTTCTGCCTGCCTCGGCCTCCCAAAGTGCTGGGATTACAGGCCTGAGCCACCATGTCTGGCCTTTTTATTTTTTAAATGACGTTTGCCAGCTGTATATTACTGTATCTGGAATGCTATTTTGGCTACTGTAATGAATTGGATTACATTTTGGAGCAGTTAGTTTTATGGTTGTAAATAGCCATAGACAATACTTTTAACTGTGACCTGCTCATTTATTAATCTATCATTAGTCACAGTGGGTTAGTGTAATGGCAGAACCACAGTAAACACTAATGTGGCACATAATATGTACCCAGGTGTAGTTCTGAGTGAGGCTGGCAGGGGGCAAGTGCTGAGACAGGTTAAGTAACTGGCTTCATGTCATAGCAGTAAATGCCAATGCTGATACCCAAATCACCATCCCCGAATTCATGCATAAACCTCTTTTAAGTAGTTGGTAGTAAGCAAGGATTTAGAATTATGTGTTGGCCTTGACATGAACATTTTAGATATTCAGGGTTACTCAGTCAGTGGACTCTCCTTTAATCTCTGTGGTCTCACTGCAAAAATGGTTTCTGAATTTGTTTTTTATTTATTTTTTTGAGATGGAGTCTCACTCTGGCACCAGGCTGGATTGCAGTGGTGCCATCTTGGTTCACTGCAATCTCCATCTCCTGGATTCAAGCGATACCACAGCCTCCCCAGTAGCTGGGACTACAGGGGCGCACTACCACGCCCAGCTAATTTTTTGTATTTTAGTAGAAATGGGGTTTCACCAGGCTGGCCAGGATGGTCTCGATCTCCTGACCTCATGATCCACCTGCCTTGGCCTCCCAAAATGCTGAGATTACAGGCATAAGCTACCATGCCCAGCTGAATCCATTTATATTTTATAGAAAGAAAACAGTGTTTTCCTCATTAGCAGTTTAAAGCACAATTTAAATTACATTCACCACGGCATAATTTGTGATATTTAGTATAATTGTTATTAGTGTTTCTGCTGTGGTGAATGTAATGTAAATTGTGGTTTAAATTACTGATGAGGAAAATAGTATTTTCATTTATATTTATCTTACCCTTAAGTAATTTTTGTCGTTATTTGTTTTGTTTTGAGACAGGGTCTTGCTTTGTCTCCCAGGTTGGAAGTGCAGTGGCATGGTCACTACTTACTGCAGCTTCAACCTCCTGGACCCACGTGGTCCTCCTGAGTAGCTGGGATCACAGGCATGTGCCGCTGGGATCACAGGCATGTGCCACTATGCCCAGCAAAATTTTTTAAATTTTGGAATGACGGGGGAATTCATTCTGTTGCCCAAGCTGGTGTCGAACTCCTGGCTTCAAGTGGTCTTTCCTGCCTCAGGTGTGATTACCAACGGTGTGAGCCACCATGCCCAGCCTGTTATTAATTTTTTAGGTCATAGATAAGTAGGAATCCACCTGTGTCTTTTGGAATATTAGCCTTCGCTCTAGTTTTTTCTCTAGAGCGCTCCCATTCATTACTGCTATAGGAAATATTTGACTGTAATAACAGAGATTGACTTATATTCAAGAGTTCTTAAATAACAATGGTTTCTCTGATTGACTGCTTTTAAATTTCTCCCAGTTTCAAGGGGGTTTAATGGTTGTGCCAGAGACTTCATTATTGTTTATATTTTTAGATGCTACTAAGAGCTTTTACAAATGTCCTTTTTAATATTTAGTATTATTATTTTTAGTGTTTCTGCTGTGGTGAATGTAATTTAAATTGTGCTTTAAATTACTAATGAGGAAAGTAGTATTTTCTTAGATGCAAACATTTTTACTTGATATCACCTACAGGTATTTTCTTTATAGTTCAGGGATATGGCTGTCAAGTTTTAGGAAGAATGTGTTATAAAATTTTAAAGCAACAATTTATTTTCATATTTCTTTATAACCTAAAGAATGATTATAAAATTTTGTTGATGATGGCCAGTTTCCAACTTGGCCAATAATTTTGCTATCTTATACTGAGAAAATAGCTGTTACCTGAAATGGTGGTTTTAATTTTATTCCACAATTATTCTTTATTTGTTCACAACATCATGCACTTAATTCATGTTAGAATCCTAGTTAGTTGTGTCTTTAGACTTTCACCTTTTGAATGTGTCTGATGGATTCTTCACGTTGTCACCTTTTTCTTCTGTACTTGTGTGTGTCCTCACACACTAGGTAGTCTGGTTTTTACTGAAACATTCTTTCTTATTTATTTATTTATTTATTTGTTTATTTTGAGTCTCCTTCTGTCACCCAGGCTGGAGTGCAGTGGTGTGCTCTCGGCTCACTGCAACCTCTGCTTCCTGGGTTCAGGCAATTCTCCTGCCTCAGCCTCCTGAGTAGCTGGGACTACAGGTGCCCGCCACCACACCTGGCTACAGAAATATTCTTTCTAGGCCTTTTCAAGTTGACTGCAAAAAAATAAAAGACTGTAATTTTTTTTAGAGTTTTAGGTTTGCTGCAGTATTGAAAGCACAGTGATACCCCTACACAAGCATAGCTGCTCCCAGCATCAGCACCCCTCCAGAGTAGTGTATTTGTTAGGATTCATGAACCTCCACTGACACGTCATTAGTACAATTTTAAGAAACGTTTACATTTTAACTCTTTTTATATTGAAAATCTTGGTTCCTTAAAGGCATTTACCTATTTGTTTTATGTTTTAATGCAAATGAGATATTTCAGTAATGTTCAGTAAGAACATTATTGACAACAAATGTACTAAAGTTTTAAGATTTTCTTGCAGTCCTTTTTGTCCTTACATTGTGTCGTACATCTTAATAATCGAAAGATACCCTTTCATTGAAGTAAAAAGATTGGTTGCATTTGTTCTAAATAATTTCTTTTTTTTTTTAGTAAAGAAAAGTGGTGGTTAGTACATATGTAGTAGCAAGTCATGCTCTGCCTATTCTGAGTGCATTTTTTTTTTAAAAAGCAAGTCATAAATTTTCATTGAGATCTCTGCATATTATGTTTTTATTTTCACTTTACCGGTCTTTTTTACGTGTGTGTGTTTTTTTCCTAGTTTAATCACTTTTCTGACAATTACCAGGTACTTTTTGGAAGTGGTTGATATTAGCTGAATTGCAGCATGTATAGCTAAGAAGGTATTAGCGTATATAAGGAATATTGACAGTGGTAAGAAAATGACAGTCCAATAGAAAAGTGATCAAAATCTTTGAACAGATACTTACTTGACCTGAGAAAATATAGGACTTGGCCAGGCGTGATGGCTTATGCCTGTAATCCCAGCACTTTGGGAGGCTGGGACAGGCAGATCACTTGAGGTCAGGAGTTTGAGACCAGCCTGACCAACATGGTGAAACCCCGTCTCTATTTAAAATACAAAAATCACCATATATATATAAATACAAAAATCACCATGTATATATATATGCATGCGTGCCACACCTCACTGATTTGATTTTGTGTGTGTGTGTATATATACCCACACACACACGCGCCACATCTCGCTGATACATGTATGTATGTGTGTGTATATATATGTGTATGTACAGGTACGTATATACATATACACACATACACACATATATGTGTATGTATGTAAAACTGCCACTGTATATATATTCTGTGGCTTGTCTGTGAATAAATTTTACTTCTTTTTTTCCAGCCATGATACCTTTTTATTTTGCATGATTGTACTGATTAGCGCTTCCAGAACAGTAGAATAGAAGTAGGGAGAGCAGGCATCCTTATCTAGTTTCTGATATTAGGAGGAAAGGATTTGGTTTTTCATCTTTAAATCTGATGTTATCTGTAGGTTTTTCATTGATGTTCCTCTGTTTCTGCTTCATTGAGAATTGTGATCAAGAATGAATGTTCCATATTGTCAGATGATTTTTTTCTGTGTCTGATGTGTTGATAATATGGATTTTCCTTTTTAGCATGTTAATTATGACGAATTACATCAATTGGGTTTTGAATATTGACCCAATTTTGTGGTCCTGTCATAAACCCCATTTGTTCGTGATGTTTTATTCTTTTTATATATTGCTTGATTTGATTTGGTCAACCTTTGCCTGAAATGTTTGTATCTACATTATGGGGAAAATTGGTCTGTAGTTTTCTTCTAATGTCTTTGCCTGGATTTCAAATCAGAGTTGTGCTGGTTTCATAGGATAGACATTGAAAATATTTCCTCTTTTTTACTTTTTAGAGGAATTTGTAGAGAATTGGTAGTATTTATTTCATAATGTCTAGAGAGAATATACTAATGCATTATTTATGGGAAGATTTTGCACAATAAATTTATTTTTAAAAATAGATATATGGTTATTTGGGTTTTTGTTTGTTTGGACCTTGGGTGGTTTGTGTCTTTTCAGTTATTTGTCCATTTTATCTAAGTTTTCATATTTCATATCAATTCATAGGCATAAAATGATAATATTCCCCTCTTTTTAATACCTCAAAAGTTCATAGTGACGTTACCTCACTCATTGCTCATGACAGTAATTTGTGTTTTCTCTCCCTGCCCAATCTTCCTGGCCAGACATTTGTTAATTACTTCCGTTTTCTTAAAGAACCAGCTTTTGGTTTCACTGATTTTCTCAACTGTTCTTATGCTTTTTAATTTTACTGACTATAGTTCGTATCATTATTATATTTTTATTCTTCTGTTGATTTTGGGTTAGGTTAGCTTTTCTTTTTTTTAGTTTCCTAAAGTGGAAACTAAGATTACTTTTCTGAGATCTTTTTCTGATATAGGCATTTAGTGCTATAAATTTCCCTCTGAGTTTTGCTTTAACAGCATTTCATACATTCCAGTATGTTAAGTTTTCATTTTCATTGAATGTAAGACATACTTCCTAATTTCTTTCTGATTTCTTCTTTAGCCCATGGGTTATTTTGAATTGTGTTACTTAGTTTCCAAATTTCTGAATATTTTCTCTTCTTGGTTTGTAATTGAATTCTTTTGTGGTCTGAGGACATACTTTGTGTGATTTGAATCCTCTTTTTTTTTTAATTTTTATTTTTTGGAGACAGAGTCTCACTCTGTTGCCCAGGCTTCAGTGGTGCTGTCTTGACTCACTGCAACCTCTGCCTCCTGGGTTCAAGAGATTCTGCCCCAGCATCTCAAATAGCTGAGACTACAGTCGTGCACCACTACGCCCAGCTAATTTTTGTATTTTTAGTAGAGACGGGATTTTGTCATGTTGGCCAGGCTGGTCTTCAACTCCTGACCTCAGGTGATCCACCTGCCTTGGCTTCCCCAAGTGTTGGGATTGTAGGCGTGAGGCACCATACCCGGCTGAATTCTCTTATTTCTACTGAGACTTGTTTTATGGTCCAGTACATTATATAACTTGGTGAATGTTCTGTGTGCCCTTGGAAAGACTATTTATTGTTGAGTGTAGTGATCTATAAATTGTAGTTAGGTCAAGCTGGTTGATAGTATGTTCAAATCTTCCATATCCTTATTGATTTTCTTTCTGCTTGCTTTTATTAATTTTGGGGGAGGGAAGTATTAAAATTTTCAGTGACACAGAATGTGTCATTATGTTATGTTACTGTGAACAAATTTCTTTTTTCCACCCCTTCCTTTTTTTAGTGATTGTGTGTGTTGGGGGCGATTCTCATCTTTCCCTAGCCTTTTTAAAGTTTTCAGTGGTTATATTGAGAAACTCTACAATCAGAGGGCTGAGAAATCACTCTCAGCAGAACTTAGATAACACTTAATATTATCTTTAGTAAGAAAATAAAGAGAATTTGTAGAAAATACTTCCAGAACATTGTCTATCGTGGAGTTCTGAACTTTTGGTCAACTTTATAAATATAATCTATTTTTTGCTAGCCAAGGAAAATGGAATCTTTATTTTTGTCCAGCAGGTCTCCCAAATGGCTAAAGAGGAGAGTTTTAAGATTTTCTTCTTTTGAGTCTGCTTACTAGTATAAGTAGAGTTCTAGTTACAGTAATCTTGGCTGTGCTGGAGGCATGAAAGTAGGAAACAGAGCAGTGAATTTAATGGTTACTTAACCGTTAATTCTTGTTCTCTTCATGTTTGTAATCCAGTAAGTTTTTTTTTTTCTATTAGAAACAGGTCTCACTGTATTGCCCAGGCTGGTATTGGTTCAAGCAGTCCTCGTGCCTCAGCCTTCCAAAGTGCAAGAATTACAGGTGTGAGCTGCTGCACTCAGCTAAAATGCGTTTTTTAAGAAGCCAAAAAAAGGCCAGGCACGGGGGTCATGCCTGTAATCCCAGTACTTTTGGAGGCTGAGGCAGGTGGATCACCTGAGGTCAGGAGTTTGAAACCAGCCTGGCCGACATGGCAAAACCCCATCTCTACTTAAAATACAAAAAATTATCCGGGCGTGGTGGTGGGCTTCTTGGGAGGCTGAGATAGGAGAATCGCATGAACTCAGGAGGCGGACGTTGCAATGAGCCGACAGTGTGCCGTTGCATTCCAGTCTGGGCAGCAAGAGCAAAACTCCATCTCAAACAAAAACAACCTCAAAAATCTATGCGAAAGATACAAGGTTTTTCTATTAAATAGTACACATAGTGAAGTGTACATGTGTAGCAACCAAACCCTTAAGTCTTTGTGATCTTCAAGTGCCTGAGGCTTTCTGCCTCAGTTAGGGATGTTCAACCTGTATGCAAGTGATTTCTGCCTAATGCTGTTAGCAGGGTCCATAGCACTGTTACTGTCCCATACTCCTTTTCTGTCCTCTGGTGAAGCAGCAGACTAGTCTTTGTGTAGTGACTGTACTCATTCCCTTGTGTGCTGGGCAGTGTCGTGGACCATGGGGTATCCATTGCTAGTAGCTGTTATGGGGCACATAGTTAACTAAGCCCAGGGAATTGGGGTCATTTCTGGTGGACTTACTGGAGTGTTCGTTGTTGCTGATTCCCTGGGTATTAGTTAGGTTAGTGTGGTGTGCTGCACAGGGGCAGGGGCCACTCTTCTTGCAGCATGAGTGTTAGAGGAGATGCCCTGTGAGCAAGGCTACTACCATTCTGAGAGAAAGGAATGAAAAATGGTCAGAAGAGACTTGATTTTGTAGGAAACCAGGAGTTAGGGTATGAGAATATATACAGATTTGAAATTGTGTATATCATATTTTCAAAATGTGAAGTACTTCAAGTGTTTTATACTTTGAGTTGTTTTAATAAAAAATTATTGTTACTAGCCAGGCATGGTGGCATGTGCTTCTCTGGAGGCTGAGGTGAGAAGGTTGCTTGAACCGAGGAGTGTGAGGAGACACTGAGCCCTGTTCGTGCTGCTCCACTGCACTCCAGCCTGGGTGACGAGCTAGTCCCCATCTCTCTCTTTTTTTTTTAAAAGCCCCTCTTGTGTAGTTTGCCTTTTTATAGAGATAATATTTTTAGCTAGCCTGAGGGCTTCAGGGATACTGGACTCCACTAGTAATTTTGTTGTTGTTCAGCTTTCAAAGCCCTTGAGAAAAGGAGCTGCTTTGCTTACGATGTGATTACATTGGAAATAGTGCTCCTCTATTTTTGCTCACATTTATACACTTTGGCTAATTGAGGATTTGAATCTGAAAAGTATACTAGTGATACAGGTTTATTTTTATGCATAAATTATTTTTAAATTTAGAGACTTAAATGTTAGCAATAATGTCCGTTTAGGTAGTATATAGGTTTTGATTAGACATCCCATGTTCTCCGTATACTAAGACCAGGAAGCAGTCTTCTAGTTATTAAAAGTGGAGTGTATTTCTTACTAGTTGACAAAACATGGGCTTTGGAGTCAAACCTAGTTTCCAGCCCTGAACCTAGTACTTCATAATCCCTGGTACTTGGTGTTCTCTGTAGCAGTGTAAAAATAATACCATCTACTTTGTAGAGTGGTTGTAAGAATTATGATAGATCAGTCTTTCCTAAATACTTGTGCTATAAAATGCAACTACATCTCTGAAGAAGTAATTCCACGAACACATATGTCTAGATACTTAACAATGGAAAGTGTAGCATTTTCTGTTCTCTTACAGGTTCTTACTGTGTATTAAGACATTAGTCCTATGGTCAAGAAATCTGCTTTTCTTTGTTCAACACTGCATTTCCCAAACAGAACTCCCTTCCTCCTTCCCACTTCCCTGCTCCCCTATAGAATAGCTGCAGTATATTATAGTTTATTTTTGTTTCATGAAACATAGTTTAGAAAATAAAAGTGCCTAGCACAGTGTTCCTAATTCATAACTGGATAAACGGTTTCATTTCCTCCTTTGAGTGGTAATTTTAATGGTTTTAAAACTGTGTTGTATGCTGGGCGCGGTGGCTCATGTAGTCCCAGCATTTTGGGAGGCCCTGGTGGGTGGATCACCTGAGGTCAAGAGTTTAAGACCACCATGGCCAACATGGTGAAACCTTTTCTCTACTACAAATGCAAAAATCAGCCGGGCATGGTGGCACAGGTCTGTAATCCCAACTACCTGGGAGGCTGAGCCTGGAGAATGGCTTGAACCCAGGAGGTAGATAGAGGCTGCAGTGAGCCGAGATGGCCACTGAACTCCAGCCTGGGTGACAGAGCAAAACTCAGTCCCAAAAAAATATATATATGTGTATATGTATATGTGTATGTATATATAAAAATAAATAACTATTGTAAACTCAGAGCTCCTCTTTTAATTAATTTTAGTTTAATCTTCTAAGTAGTAAGCTATTTAATAATTTGCTACATTTTATTCCTGATTTACTATCATTTAGTTCATATATTTAGCCCGTAACGTTGTCATACCCCTTAAGATTAACATCTAGGAAAATCAAGTGCAGAGGCAATAGAAGAGTCAGAATCTCAGGAACACAGTGTCTGGTCAGATTCTGGCTTCACTAATTCAACACAATTTAAATATTCATAAATATATTCTTAAAGTGTTACTGAGAGCCCGCTGGGAGTACATTGAAGGATCTGGTTAGATACTTAACTACAACTGCTTCAGACCTTTTAAGATTAGGCACAAGCCATCCACATCTTTATTTAGTAATTTGTAAGAATTCTGCAGATTAAAAAAACGAGAACATCTTTACAATAAAAAAGCAAAGTTCAATTAAAAGACTGAGATATGTGTTTCCAAAGTAAAAAAAAAAAAAACGTAGTAAAATGTTGTTTTAGAAAAATTGAAGAAACTGAGAAAGCATAGATTAAAAGAATAAAATGTAAAGAGAGTAAAAGTAGGAATGTTCATTGCTAACATCTTATCCTCCTGGAGCATTTCTTAAGTATTTCACAAAAATGGTACTGTATTATCCATGCTGGTTTGCAGCTTGCTTTATTTTGCTTAGAAATGCAAAGTGAAGAACTTCTTGTGCAAGATATCCGTGAGGCACCTTGCATCCTCTCAAGAGTTTACCTTAACAGGGTGCCCTCTATCCATCTCTGATTTCTTCTTTCCTTTTTTTTTTTCTTTTTTTTCTTCTGAGGTGGAGTCTCACTCTGTTACCTAGGCTAGAGTGCAGTGACACAATCTCGGCTCACTGCAATCTCTGCTTCCTGGGTTCAAGTAATTCTTCTTCCTCAGCCTCCCAAGTAGCTGGGATTACAGGTGTGTGCCACCACGCCTGACTGATTTTTTTGTATTTTTAGTAGAGATGGGGTTTCGCCATGTTGGCCAGGCTAGTCTCAAACTCCAGACCTCAGGTGATCCGCCCGCCTTGGCCTCCCAAAGTGCTGGGATTACAGGCTTGAGCCACCACAGCCAGCCTCATTTCTTCATTTGTAAGGAGTGTTTCTAGGCAGGAGTTAGAGATTGACAGAAGAGTGATGAGAGGAATAAGCCTTGTTGGAGGGTAAATTAAGACTTACATTGTACAGTTTCTAGTTAGTTTTGAATAAACTGTTGGATGTATGCAGAATTATGCTGAGTAAACACTGTTTGTTTTGGTCAGTTTTCTTGTACAGATCCAAAAGGAGTTGAATTTAACTTATCGTTTAGGAGAAAAAAAAGTCTTTAAATACCAAGAGCTGGTGTGTGCATAATGTACACATCTAGATTGAAATACAGAACCTTGACTGGGCGTGGTGGCTCATGTCTATAATCCTAGCACTTTGGGAGGGGAAATGTGTAGATTGCTTGAGTCTAGAAGTTCAAGACCAGCCTTGGTAACATGGTAAAACCCTGTCTCTACAAAAAATACAAAAATTAGCTGGGTATGGTGGTGCATGCCTGTAGTTCCAGCTACTTGAGAGACTGAGGTGGGAGGACCTCTTGAGCCTGGGAGTCAGAGGTTGCAGTGAGCTAAGATTAGTACATTGCACTCCAGTCTAGACAACAGAGTGAGACCCTGTTTTAAAACTAAATAAGTAGGCCAGGCACGGTGCCTCACGCCTGTAATCCCAGCACTTTGGGAGGCTGAGGTGCGTGGATCACAAGGTCAAGATTGAGACCATCCTGGCCAACATGGTGAAACCCCGTATCTACTAAAAATACAAAAATTAGTTGGGCGTGATAGTGCATGCCTGTAGTCCCAGGAGGCTGAGACAGGAGAATTGCTTGAACCCAGGAGGCGGAGGTTGCAGTAAGCCGAGATTGCACCACTGCACTCCAGCCTGGTGCCTGGTGACAGAGCGAGACTCTGTCTCAAAAATAAATAAATAAATAAATAAGTAAATATAGAACCTCAAGTTATTGTTATGGAGTGCTTATGGATGGTTCATTGCCTATTAAATTAAATTAAAACAAGAAGCCTAATAGGAATTCATAGAACACTTTTTGCTCAGGCTGGAGTGCAGTGGCATGATCTGGCTCATTGCGGCCTGTGCCTCCCAGGTTCAAATGATTCTTTCTCCCCTGCCCGCCCCCCACCGGTTTCCCAAATAGCTGGAATTACAGATGCTCACCACCATGCCTGGCTAATTTTTGTATTTTTAGTAGAGACTGGGCTTCACCATGTTGGTCAGGCTGGTCTCGAACTCCTGACCTCAAGTGATCCACCTGCCTCAGCCTCCCATAGTGCTGGGATTACAGGCGTGAGCCACTGCGCCCAGCTAATACTTTTTCTTGTTGAAAGATACTCCTCGGGGGTGGGGGGGTGGAGGGGGGTGGAAAAAGATTGTATTATTAAACATGTTTTAGTCTGCATGTGTTATGCAGAGCTTTCCATTATGACATCAAGAATTGACAAAAGAAGAGGTGAAATGTTACTACTATTTTTTGAATTTTTTTCTTTGTTGTTTTTTTAAGGTGGCTATCATCCAGTGAAAATTGGAGACCTCTTCAATGGCCGGTATCATGTTATTAGAAAGCTTGGATGGGGGCACTTCTCTACTGTCTGGCTGTGCTGGGATATGCAGTAAGTGTTCTTTGTCATTTGCACATTTGTTTCCTGGAGTAGCTCAGATCTGTGTTCTAAGAGGGTGTGGCTGAAGGTCACAACTGCTTTGTTGAGGTATGTGAAGTGCTTAGCGCAGGCCTGCCTCAGTTGGCTAGATTCCTTCCCTCCCCCCTGCCTTAGTTTGAAGTTCATTTCAAATTTTAAAATGTTACTTGATTCCAGCTTTATTTCGAAGTTTATTCATTGAAATTGCTTTGCATAGGGATCATATTATTTTTCTAGTAATTTGTCCATATCATACTAACATAATGTATAGTATAGGCTTTTCAATGTATAGGCTTTTCAAATCAATCATTTCTAACTTTTCAAAGCCATGACCCATAGTAAGAAACTTCATTGCTACTCCGCATATATAAACACATGTATTTTGTGTGTGCCTGTGCGTGTACTGAAACAAAAGTGTTAGAAGAGAGTAGTGTTCCATACTGTTCAGTTGGTGTATAATGTTTGTGAAAACTCTGATACTTTTCTAGTCTTATTTTAATTAGGGAAAAAACAAAACAACAAAGCATAAAAGAGATTCTCTTGACCCATACTAATTAAAAGTGGCCCCCTAGTTTGGAAAGTACTGTTTTAAAGGGATGCTTGTATTTCTGTTTATTGGATAGATCTGATTACAAGTTGAATACCGCTTATCTCAAATGCATGAGACCAGAAGTGTTTTGGATTTTGGAATGTTTGTGTGTATACACAATGAAGTATCTTGGAGAAGCGACCCAAGTCTAAACAGAAAATTCATTATGTTTCATATACACTGTATACACATAGCCTGAAGGCAATTTTATACGATATTTTAAATAATGTTCATGATGCAAAGTTTTTACTGAGTTTTGATTGCAGTCAGAGGTGGAATTTTACACTGTGGCATCATGTTGACACTCATAATGTTTAGGTTTTGGAGCATTTTGGATTTTACATTTTCAGTTAGGGATGTTCAACTTGTATGCAAGTGATTTCTTCTGATAATGTAGATAAATGGGCTTTTTTTTTTTTAGGGGGAAAAGATTTGTTGCAATGAAAGTTGTAAAAAGTGCCCAGCATTATACGGAGACAGCCTTGGATGAAATAAAATTGCTCAAATGTGTAAGTACTTAAAAAATGTGAATAAGAAAAATTAATGACTTAAAATCTTACAGAAAGGTTTTTCTGGGTAGTACTAAATTAAAGTCAAGTTTGGCTGGGTGCAGTGGCTCATGCCTGTAATCCCAGTACTTTAGGATCCCAAGGTGGGTGGATCACGTGAGGTCAAGAGTTCAATACCAGCCTGGCCAACATGGCAAAACCCTGTCTCTACTAAAAATAGCCAGGCATGGTGGTGGGTGTCAGTAATCCCAGCTACTCGGGAGGCTGAGGCATGAACATCACTTGAACTTGGGAGACAGAGGTTGCACGAGTCAATATTGTACCAGTGCACTCCAGCCTGGGCAGCAGAGTGATACTTCATGTAAGAATAAATAAATAAATAAAAATGAAAATAAATCAAGTTTATTTTTAATAACTTCAAGTGATGAATTTTCTTCTTTTAAAGAATCACTTTTATTTAAACAGTATTGGTGTTATAATGGGAAAACATGCTTTGTCTTAAACTTCTGTGTCCTTGCATTCATTTTTCTTGGCATAGGTTCGAGAAAGTGATCCCAGTGACCCAAACAAAGACATGGTGGTCCAGCTCATTGACGACTTCAAGATTTCAGGCATGAATGGGATACGTATCCTTTACTTCCTGGTTTATACTGGAAATATATCAAGTTCCTGTAATCTCTGATTGTTGCTGTATCACCCTCAACACCTTCAACATAAACAAACTCTCTAGGAACATTGTCAAGTATTGTAAAGTGGTCCGTCTAGGGTGGTTTGCATGGCTCTTTGGGGTTTCTCGTATAGTAGCATCTTAGAAACTTATTTTTAACACAATAGGTTGACTTAATCTTGGTGTGGAATTAATTATTGATCTTTTTCTGTTAATTGTGGTAAAGTTTTATTTTATTTTATTTGCAGTGGTAGATAAAAGTATATGTCAGCAACACTTCTTTGTGTTTTAAACTTTCTGAAACCAGTGCAAAAAACCAATCTGTGTGTGTCCCAGTGGCTGCAAAGCACCATGTGAGAATGGAGAATTGGTTAAAATAAAAGGAATAATGCTGTATAAATGTCCACATCCAAAGGTGGCACTTGACTACTCTTAGTTCTGAATAGTACTAATAATTGCTGATTTCTGTTTCCAGAATGATACAACTGAGCCTTTCAAATAATTGTCCTACAGAGGCTCATCTTTCTGTCAGGTGAATATGGAAACATTTTGGTTTTCTTGATTTTATTCCCAGTTATCTACATTGCAAAAGTTTAGAAAAGGTAAAATGATACATTTTCTGTACTCCTTGATAAATCTGACATAAGCCTGTGCTTGATAGAAAATACCTTTATTGCTGGGCATGGTGGCTAATGCCTGTAATCCCAGCAGTTCGGGAGGCTGAGGCGGGCAGATCATGAGGTTAGGAGATCGAGACCATCCTGGCTAACATGGTGAAACCCTGTCTCTACTAAAAATACAAAAAATTAGCCGGGCGTGGTGGCACACCCCTGTAGTCCCAGCTACTCAGGAGGCTGAGGCAGGAGAATCACTTGAACGCAGAAGGCGGAGGTTTGCAGTGAGCCGAGATCGCGTCACTGCACTCCAGCCTGGGTGACACAGTGAGACTCTGTCTCAAGAAAAAAAAAAAAAATTGAAAATACCTTTATTGTTTTTCTTCACAAATTTTATTGGGAGAATTTTCAAACATATGAAAGAAGAGAGTATACTACAATAAATTTTTGTAAGTTGGTCACTCACGTTTAATTATTGTTATGGTTTGGCCATAATTGCTCCATCTGTCTTTTCTTGCTAAATTATTATAGAGCAAATTCTAGAAGTCATGTCCTTTTACTTTGGTGAATGTCATTGTGAATCTTTGAAAAAATACAAACTTTTAAACAAACATAGCCATAAAACTCACCAAAGACATTTACAGTTTTTTGGTATTGAATCAGATATCCTTGGTATTGGAGACCTCTTCATTCAGTTTTCCTTGGTATTGCAAAAATGAATTTTTAAAGATACATTTGAATCATTTTTAACAATATTGTTTACTCCTAAGTCTGTATTGACTTACTTCATTTGTTCAGCTGAAGATTAATTTGTTCAATTTACGTTTTTCTCTTTATTGTTAGAATATGATACACAGAGTATTTGAATTATCCTGACAGAAGTTAATGATTCTGAACAGAAGAAAGCGTTTCTTGGTCAGCTATAAGATTTGGTGTTTCTCATGTTTTTTAAAAAGGATGGCCTTACTCCTAATACTAGGTATCTTTGAAAGTGTGTCTCGTAAGAAGACAAGCAGAGATATCTCTTGACTTTTCTTTCTTTTTTGAGAATATCAGTTTTGACCATGCTACTAAGTTAGGTGGGTGCCTGTTGTTTTTGATGGGGACTCAGGAGGAAATGATTTAGGATTGAAGAAAGGGTTTGCATTTTATCCTTATCCTTCCTCCACCTGAGGACTTGGCAAAGGATAGCTCCTGGGGGAAGTGACAGAGACCAAAGTATCCCAAAACCTGTAGCTCAGAGAAGAGAGGAAAATTGAAGAGAAAATGACTTCAGTTTCATGAGTACTTTTTCTCTATGTGCATGTAGGGTCCTCTGAGATAACCCTTTGTGTGCTTTTCAAAGGTTCAAGAAAATTGGACCACTTATTCAGAGCCATGTGATTGATGGGTGCTAAGTTGTGTCAATAGCTGTGGTCTTCTGGCTTCTCTCAGATTTTTTGCTCTTTACATCATGTTTGGAACAGAGCTGCCATTTTGATATTTTACTTTCACAGATGTCAGAAGCCTAAGGGTAAGGCTTTTTCCCAGATTTAAACTCCAAAGTTACATCCAGTTTATACTAAGTCATGATCAATTAGGGAAGCATTTCCTTCATTCTGTATATTTGAGAAGGTTTTTATTAAAGGGATTATCACCAAGTTCATAGAAAAATTAGATTAAAAGATAAAAATGAAGAATATAAACTTTATTTCTCACATAAGTTTCAAGTTGAAGACACTTTTGGAAACAACGATACCAGCCATTTAGTTGCTCCCCAAAGAACCAAGGGTCCTAGGAATTTAACTATGGCAGTGCAGTCTTTTTAAAATTATTAACTGAAGAAAAGTGGGTGCCCTTTTTAAGATGAGGAAACAACAATTAGTAGTAGCCAAATAAGGATTTTAAGGTGGACGTCTATTGAATTTCCATTGAAACTCTCACAAAATTGCCCTTGTTGAGAGGAATGAGTGGGAACATTTACATGGTGGAGAAGGACTCCCTGGTGAAGTTTTCTCAGGTATTTTCCTGCTAAAGCATTGGCTCACTTTCTCAAAAAAATCTCATAATGAGCAGGTGTTACCATTCTTTGGCCCTCCATAAAGTCAACAAGCAAAATGCCTTGAGCATCCCAAAAAACCATTGCCATGCCTTTGCTCTTCACTGCTCCACTTGTGTGTTGACTGGATCGTTGCCACCTCCGGATAGTCATTGTTTTGATTGTGCTTTGTCTTCAGGATGATACTGTAGAACCATGTTTTAGGCCTGTTACAGTCCTTTG
The DNA here is from genome assembly GCA_963573385.1 of Cacajao melanocephalus. NCBI lineage: Eukaryota > Metazoa > Chordata > Mammalia > Primates > Pitheciidae > Cacajao > Cacajao melanocephalus. Next base: position 32,632 of record CAUYLG010049387.1, on the reverse strand, counting down.
AAGAAATGCTTCAGGATTTTGATTCTACCTGTTTAAAATTTCCGTGGAAAGCTCTTGTTTTGTCTTGATCTGGGAGCATTGGTTTTGGCACCCATTGAGTGGAAAGTTGACTCAACTTTAATTTTCAATCAGAATTGCCTAAGTTGAACTAGTCACGATGTCTGTGGTGTCGGCTGTTGTTTGTGCTTTTGTCTGTCGTCTTCAATTAGGGCGCAACTTTTTTACAAACAAATTGATGTGAATGATCTGCCGCTGCAGGCTTCATCTTCAACATTATCTCATCGTTCTTAAAACTTGGGTTATCCATTTGTAAACTGCTGACTTCTTTGGGGTATTGTCCCCACATACTTATCAAGCATCAGTGATTTCACCATTCTTTTACACATGCTTCACCGTAAATTTGATGTTTGTTATTGCTTCAATTTTAGAATTCATGTTGCCCTGATAGAGGCTTTTTTCAAACTGATGTCCTATGTTGTTAGTGCCTCAAACTAGATTCTGTTTAGATACGTTAACAAACTAGTATGAGTTTATTTTGATGCAAAAAATCTTTTGACATTTTTGCATAGTGTTACATTTCCATAAACTTTTTGAAAATCCATCATATTTCTTTTAGAAATTCATCTTGAGTATACTAGGAAGTAACAATGGCTGCTAATGTTACCTCATCTTTTTCTCAGTTAATTTCTGCTAGCTGCTGAGTGTATTTTTCCTATTAGATAGATAAATAGGTAGGTAGATAGCGACAGGGCAGTCATTTCTTCTATGTCTGACCTGCAAGGTCTTCCTTGGGACAGCTAATAGAATATTTCTTTGGAGAAACTACTCAATTCGTGGGTAAATAGAGGTTTTTGAAATATACATTCTAGTGGGCATTTTTACTGTTAAGCAAAATGTGAAGAAATCATCAGAGTCCAGATGTGCCAGTGCTTTGAGAAGACTTAGATTATGTTTTGGAAATCCTGGGCCTTGGCCCTATGCCTGCTGCTAAATTTAGTTCTTAAATAATTTGCCATTTTTGTATGAAGCCTGGGAAATAGTAAGAAACTTCTGGTTTTAGATTATCTGTGCATAAATCTGTAGTGCTTACATTCTTCAACAGTATAGAAAGATTTTTCTTTTTTCACTAAAGATATTTAAAATAATACTGTTTTAATGTGGTATATTCAGTTATAGTTCATTAATTAAATCAACTACTTTTTTTGATACTGAAGTCAACTGTAAGCCTCCAGGGATCAACAAAATGTTTTCTGAGGGTTTCTGAGCCATTTGGAAAATTCCTGTATAAATGATAGGAATATATTTATATCAAGAAATTGGAGGTGTCATAGTTGTGAAGGTTGAAATACCTACTTTAAAAAAAAAATTAAGCTGGAGCCAGGTGCAGTGTCTCATGCCTGTAATCCCAGCATTTTGGGAGGCTAAGGTGGGTGTATCACTTGAGGTCAGGAGTTTGAGACCAGCCTGGCCAACATGGTGACACCCTGTCTCTACTAAAAATGCAAAAATTAACCAGGTGTGGTGGCATACGCCAGCTATTCTGGAGGCCAAGGCAGGAGAATTGCTTAAACCTGGGAGGTGGAGGTTGCAGTGAGCCAAGATTGCACTACTGCACTTCGGCCTGGGTTACAGAATGAGACTGCATCTCAAAAATAAAATAAGCTGGGCATGGTGGTTTTCTGACTACTGGGGAAGCTAAGGCAAGAGAATAACTTTAGCCCAGGAGGTCTAGGCCAGCCAGGGCAGAATAGTGAGAACCTCTTTTTAAGAAACGAAAATCTAGATTCCTGAGATATTGTTATTTTTAGATTAAGTCTTAATACCATATCTTAAATGGTAATCATACATTCTTAACAGCTGCCTATAGTATCAAAATTGATTTAGTTGTACAGTGTAAGATACTATTCAAGGAAAAGATTAAAATAGGTTTTCACTGTGTTTAGTAAAATATTATAATGTGTTTTATGTAGCTTACCAAGTAGAAATTTAGGCAGGCAGGCAGGACACTTGAGACAGAAGTTCTGTATTTGTTTGACTTCAGTTCTAGGAGGTTTGAGTCTTGCCTGTTTCATTAGGCTGATTTTCAAGGAGTGTGCTCAGATGGGTGAGAGTGCAGCTCAGTGTGGGCTTGAGTAGTGGCCCAGCCACTTGGCACTTTCTAAGTACACTCTACACCTAGAAAGTGCCATGTCCTCATGTCTACAGTGGGGTTAATTACATTATTGCCTAAGGTTGTTTGGAGTACATGCAAAATAATAAATATATGGCACAGAGTAAGTACCCTTAGCCCTTTGTATCTGCAGGTTCTCCATTCATAGATTTAATAAACCTTGGATGGAAAATATTTGGGAAACACCAGTAAAAAGTAATACAAATTAAAAAACAGAGTATGTCAACTATTTACATAGTATTTACATTTCGTTAAGTATTGTAAGCAATATAGACATGATTTAAAGTATGTGGAAGGGGCTGGGCGCGGTGGCTCACGCCTGTAATCCCAGCACATTGGGAGGCCGAGGCAGGTGGATCACGAGGTCAGGAGTTCCAGACCAGCCTGGCCAACATGGTGAAACCCCATCTCTACTAAAAATACAAAAATTAACCAGGCGGGGTGGCATGCACCTATAATCCCAGCTACTCAGGAGGCTGAGGCGGGATAATCGCTTGAACCCAGGAGGCGGAGGTTGAAGTGAGCCAAGATCACACCATTGTGCTCTAGCCTGGGCGGCAGAGTGAGACTGTCTCAAATTAAAGTATGTGGAAGGATGTGAATAGGTTATATATATATATGCTATACCAGTTTATTGAAGAGGCAAGCATATGTGGATATTGATAAACTGAGAGTGATCATGGAACCAGTTCCCTGAGATACTGGGAAACAACTGTACTTAGTAATGTCAGTTCTTGTTGCCAGTGTTGATGTTGTATTTTATAAAGTAATAAATGCTTTGCAAGTGACACAATGATGCTGCTTTCAATAACTGCCTCACTCCAGGCCACACATCCCCAAATGATCCTTAACTGTGTCCCAGATGTCTGCATGGTCTTCGAAGTGCTTGGCCACCATCTCCTCAAGTGGATCATCAAGTCCAACTATCAAGGCCTCCCAGTACGTTGTGTGAAGAGTATCATTCGACAGGTGAGGCTTTTGACAGCAACCCCTAGGCACTAGTACCTAATGGGCTAGACTTTCAACATGAAAGCCATTTAAGAATATATATATATATATATCTCATATGTATCAGTGCGTAACATTTTGAACTCTAATTAAGCCAACTAATATTTATTTAATGATATTTTGTGTTGTGAAGGGAGCAATATGTAATTATCAGATATGTGTTTTTGCATGTCATTTTTTAAAGGAATGACATGGTACAGTCGCATTGTTTTTGTTCGATATCTTTACGATAAAACATGCCACTTAGTGCATTAGGAAGTAATTTAGAAGAAGGAACTTACTGTGTTATTTACTAAGTATTCTTAGAGAGTAAATAATAGATAATTGAAGAGTTGTGTACAACGTTTCAGTTATAAGGTGGTTACATTTGGGGGCTCTGATGTACAGCATGATGACTATAGCTAACATTATTGTATGTTTGGAATTTGTTAACAGTAGATCTTGAATGTTCTCATGCACACAGTCTGTGTGTCATAATGTGTTAGGTTAATTAGCTGTTCTGTGGTAATCACTTCACAGTGACACATATTTCTAGACATGTAGTACACTACTAATATATTCAGTTTTTATTGTCAGTTGTACCTCAGTAAAGCTGGGGAAAAATAGATATGTTTAACTCATGTTATAATTACCATATTAGATGGGTGTTTTGTTTAGTTGCCCTGCCAGAAGAAAACTCTCTGCTAGGGTCAGGCTTAGAGATGATGCTCTAGTAAACATTCTTCTAATCAGTAGTGTTTGCCCAGTCTAGTTTTCTGCATGGAATCAGTATGTTTTCTACTCATTGCTCTTAAAATTTTTTAAGTTTAAATTTGTGTAGTAAAAGCATCTTTGATATTTCTGTTGAATTTGTGTGTTGATCACTTTGTTGAGCCTGCCTGCGTGTTCATCTCTTCACTTTTTCCTTTTGTACAGAAGTTGTTTTATTTGATTTTATTTATTTATTTATTTTTTATTTTTGGAGACAGAGTCTCGCTCTGTCACCCAGGCTGGATGACAGATTATGCATTGGCACAGCCTCACCTCATTGCATTCTCCGCCTCATCCTCCCGAGTAGCTGGGACTACAGGTGCCTGCCACCATGTCCAGCTAATTTTTGTGTTTTTAGTAGAGACAGGGTTTCACCATGTTGCCCAGGGTGGTCTCAAACTCCTGAGCCAGGCAGTCCACCTGCCTCTGCTTTCCAAAGTGCTAGGGTTATAGACATGAACCACCGTGCCCAGCCTTGCGTGGAAAATTGGCAGCTTGTTCTCTAACATTACAGATGTTACTTGAGAAGAGGGGCTGGAGAGAGAGAAGCTCGCTGTGTCTTCGAAGTCAGTTGGATAGAGGTGCTTCTACATAGTATTATGCTAGGTATACATGTAGGCCTGGATTTGTGGCTCACTTTGGTTTAGTACTATATCTGCTTGCCCTTGGATTTCAAATAATGGCACTTTTATTCATTATTTTGACAGGCTCATATCTCAAATGAACAACTTTAATGTAGAAGAGGTTATGTGGTGGCTGAGCGCTGGTCGCTCACACCTGTAATCCCAGCACTTTGGGAGGCCGAGGTGAGCAGATCACAAGGTCAGGAGATCGAGACCATCCTGGCCAACAGAGTGAAACCTGTCTCTACTAAAAATACAAAAAAAATAAGCTGGGTGTGGTGGCGCATGCCTGTAATCCCAGCTACTTGGGAGGCTGAGGCAGGAGAATCGCTTGAACCAGCTAGTTGGAGGTTGCAGTGAGCCAAGATCACTCCACTGTACTCCAGCCTGGTGACAGAGCAAAACTCCGTCTCCAAAATAAAGAAAAAAAGAGGTTATGTGGTGAGGGTAGAAATTAGTATGTTAACTGGAATTATTTTATCCCTAAACAATGCTTCTGTATTATTAGTAACATTTAGCAGCATCTCTAAACTCTGAAGAAAAGAAAAAAACTATATTGTTAAAACTTGGGAAGAATCTCCTAATTATTTTTGGTAAATCTTGAAAATATTAAAGGAATTGCGTATTCTAACAAATACTGAATAATTTCAGAAATAGCTGCCTGCATGTATTTCCCACAGGCTCCATCATTTCCTAGAATCTCATGCTTTCAGAGGAACCTGCTGTGGCCTTAAGTGACTGACCACACCACCATTTAGACTTAGTGTGTAAGAAGGTAAATTTGCCCGTGCGCAGTGGCTCATGCCTGTAATCCCAGCACTTTGAGAGGCCGATGTGGGCAGATCACGAGGTCAGGAGTTTGAGACCAGCCTTGCCAACATGGTGAAACCCCGTCTCTACTGAAAATACAAAAATTAGCTGGACGTGGTGGCAGGCACATGTAATCGCAGCTACTTGGGAGGCTGAGGCAGAATTGCTTGAACCTGGGAGGCAGAGGTTGCAGTGAGCCGAGATTGTGTCACTGTATGCCACTGCACTCCATCCTGGACAACAGAGCAAGACTCCGTCTCAAAAAAAATAAGAAGGTAAATTTGCAGATGAGCAGATTGATGTTTATTTTATATTCCAGAGAAGGAAAACAAAATCTAGCCTTAGCAAGTTGAAACAGTCTGTAAATTGAAAGATGAAAATACATGAGGTTTAGTGGAACCTCAGTGCGTCCTTGTTGAATGAACCAAAGATTTAATACGTTAATGTATGTTCTTGGTTTTGTTTTTCAAGGCAGAGTCTTGCTCTGCTACCCAGGCTGGAGTGCAGTGGTCGATCACAGCCCACTGCAGCCTTCACTTCATGGGCTCCAGTGATCCTCCCAGGTCAGCCTCCTGAGTATCTGGGACTGCAGGCATGCACCATCACGCCAGCGAATTTTATTTTTTGTAGAGACAGGGTTTCACTATGTTGTTAAGGCTGGTCTTTTGAGTCCACTCCTGGACTCAAGCAATCTTCCCACCTCAGCCTCCCATAGTTGCTAGGATTGTAGACATGAGCCACCACACCTGGCCAATACATGTGTTATCCTCACTATAATTCATGTACCCTGTTTTTTGTGGAAATTTAGAAAGACTTCTTGTATTATTTCTTTAGTCCAGAAAAATAGATGATGAAAATTTGATTCTGTCATGTGGTCTGCACTTTGTTCTTATATGCAGTGTTAATGGAACTTTGGTTTGGTTGTGGTTTTGTGTGTGTGAACCCATCTTTGTTTAAGAAAAATCTTAAGGAATTTGGATTTTTTCCCCCCTTAGCTTAAGCAGAACTTTGAGTATAGTAAATTGATCAAGAAATTACGTATTCCAGTTAATAATTTTCTTACCTGAGATTTCCATTTAATCCCTTTGATTCAGCCTGTGGATTCAGTATTTCTTTCTCTTGGGTAGTGCTAGGAAGATTTTTTATTGCAGATTGTCACAATTAAGTCATTTCCCAGAACAAGCCAGAGAAGGCCAATTTTCTTAATATTTCTTAGTATCTTTTCACTGTAGAACTTCTTCACCTTAGGAGTCAGGGATAGCTGACCATATTCCAGTTATTCTCCTTACTCTGTCACTTGCTGTGCTTCCCCAGGAACCGACCTGTGGAACTCTCCTATGTCATGTTTGTTACTCTGGATGTTCTTTCTCTTTCTACTACTGTTGTCCTTAGTTCAGGCCCTTATCACCTCTAGCCAGTACCTTTTTACAGGCTTTGCTTGGCTCTGCATGCATATAGCCCACCCAATTCCTGGTCCCTCTTCCAGTTTATTCTCCTTTCTATTGCCAGTGAAACCTTGCTTTAATGACTCATATTCCCATTTAGAATCCTTGAGTGGCTGCTCATTGCCTGTTTGCTAAAGCTTTACGTTCTTGGCCTTCATGAAGCAATGTATGCAATTATTAAGAGCTTGGGTTTGGAATCAGATATTCCCTGCTTTCACCAAAGGGTTTTGGCTAGGTTACCTACCTTCTGCAAACCACAATTTTATCGTCAATAAAAGTGGAAATAATAATGATACCAGCTGGGTGTGGAGGCTCACACCTGTAATCCCAGCACTTTAGAAGGTTGAGGTAGGAGGATTGTTTGAGGCCAAGAGTTCAAGACCAGCCTGGGCAACATCGCAAGACTCTGTCTCTACAACAAAAATCTAAAAATTAGCCGGTTGTGATGGCATCCACCTGTGGTCCCAGCTACTTGGGAGGCTGAGGTCTGAGGATCACTTAAGCCCAAGAGGTCAGGCCTGCAGTGAGCCATGATGGTGCCACTGTACTGTAGCCTGTGTGACCAAACAAGACTTTAAAAAAAACAAAACGAAAACGGTACCATCCTTATTAGCTTATTGTAAAGAGGTAATGAGAGATAGTAATGAGAGATGTAATGAGAGATAGCAAATAGTAGAAAATAGTTAATTCAGTGCTTACTATGTGCCAGGCATAATTGAGGACTTTGCCATAGTTGATGTCACTGAATCCTCACAATAACCCTATGAAATGGGTATTATTACTTTCCTGATTTCATCAAGTGGAAACAGAAGCCCTGAGAGGTTAAGTATCTTGCCCTTACTTAGTAAGTAGCTTAAAAAGTGCCAAGTGGTGGAGCAGGAATCCAAACCCAGATAGTCTGGCTTCAGAGCTCATGGATATACCATCTTGCCATTATATAATGAGTTTTATATAATAAACTTACTATGAGCCTGTAATAAGTTTGGAATTGCACTGGGCCTATGTCCAGTAGAAGATAAGTCACTTTTTTTTCTGGGAACCTGTTTAAGATCTTCTGTCATGTGGTGTCAGCCTGTATTTCCCCTTGCAAACAAAAAGTGATGTCCTTCAAGTACCCTATTTCCCTGTGGAGTTTACCAGCTTACTCATTTTTTTATGAATGTTCAAAGATGTCTCAAACATTTATAATGTGCAGATTTACCAGAATTTTTATTTATACATTTTTGCTGGTTTTATTTTGTAGGTAGTTTAGTGAAAGTACTTAATGATAATTATCTTGACCCCTAAGTGCACCTTGTCATTTTTTATCTCCATGTCTTAGATAATTTCTTTGGTCCTAGGCTGCCAGAAATGCCATCCTTTCTTCTCTACCCACATTTTTTAAGATTCAACCCAAATCCCATCATTGTGATCAAGGCTTCTCAGAGTACCCAGTTAAGAGGGGGATATGCCTTCCCTCCTTGGAATGCCTTCGGCTCACATTTGGTCCCATAACTAAGTGTAGGCCACATCTCAAACCTGGCTCTACGGACACTTCAGACCAGATAATAGTGATTGTGGGAGACTGTCCTATGCATAGAAGGATGTTTAGCAGCATCCCTGGCCTCTACTCTTCAGATGCCAGTAAAAGCTGTCACCATTCCTGGTTGTGGCAATACAAATTTCTCTGAACTTTGTCAGTTTCTTCTCATTGATAACCATTGGTTGGGATAAGAGAAAGTGCAAGAATTATGTGCTTTGGCGACAGGCTTGATTTCACATCGTAGCTTTGGCACTTCCGTCTTGTACTCCTGAGCAAGTTACTTAGTCTCTGTGAGCATCTTTCATCATTTGTAAACTTCAAGTACTAATGCATAATTTGTAGTTTGATTGTAGAGATGAAGAATAGGGGTGGGCCAGGTGTGGTGGCTCACACCTGTAATCCCAGCACTTTGGGAGACTAAGGCAGACGGATCATGAAGTCAGGAGTTCAGACCAGCCTGATCAGTATAGTGAAATCCTGTCCCTACTAAAAATACAAAAATTAGCCGGGTGTGGTGGTGCACGCCTGTAGTCTCAGCTACTTGGGAGGTGGACGCAGGAGAATTGCTTGAACCAGGTAGGTGGAGGTTGCATTGAGCTAAGGTCGCACCACTGCAGTTTAGCTTGGGCAACAGAGCAAGACAGTCTTAAAAAAAAAAAAGAATAAGGGTGGACACCTGAAGCATCCATCATAGTAACAAAAGGTAGCCATCATGTCTTCTAAACTCCAGGGTCATGTATTTTGAGTTTCACATCTCTTTGTATCTTGCTTCATATATTAGGTGTCCAAGAAGTATCTTGGTTGTCTTTCCTTAAATGAAAGAAACGGGATGTTTCCGTTATTCTCTAGAAAATGGCTGATCTTTCTGTGATTTAAAGGGCTGACAGATAAACATTGCCACTTGTTTATTTTTCAAAAGTAATGATGGAATTGGATCAATTGCTTTTTCTGGGTTTTCTATATGCTATTGTCAATCCTCTGATCAGTTCTTAGCTGTCCCTGTTCTTACATGTAGCCATGGTGACTCTGCTGTGGCAGAAGGAGGCCATCCTGGCGGCTTCTGTTGATTGCCCTGGGTGCTGTATGCAGCCCACTCCCAGGCCTGCCTGGTGGCTGCTTCTCTGGCCTCACCACAGAGTCTTGTGACTGTTTGTGCACCCTAGTTTTTTGTCTTTTAAGTCACTTTATTGAGGCCTATTTTATGTCCACCTCTTATTTTTTTCCAACACTGAAAAAAGAAGCATTTGTATTGTCCTTATTTGTAGTACATTAAAAGATGGACCTCAGGTGGTTGTTTCTTCAAAATTCTTTGGCACTCTTTAAAGTGGCTTTGAATTTCTTGTGTAATTGAAAGGGTAGCCGGTGTTTTACTTAAAGAGTTTATGGTTTAATTCATTACTCTTTACAGAAACCTTGTAAGAACATGGCTGCTTGCCATTAGTTAAATGAAGCTTGTCAAGGGCAAGGCTCACATTTTGGTGATTTTGCTACATTGGTTGGTGAAAAAACTAGCAATTATAGATGTAGCCCTGCCTTTTAAAATTATATATGGCCAGGCGCGGTGGCTCACGCCTGTAATCCTAGCACTTTGGGAGGCCGAGGTGGGTGGATCACCTGAGGTCAGGAGTTCAAGACCAGCCTGGCCATCGTGGTGAAACCCCATCTTTAAAAAAAAGAAATAAAAAAGAAATAAAATTAATTATATATATATATATAAATTTTTTTTTTTTTTTTTTTTTTTTTTTGGAGACAGAGTCTCGCTCTGTTGCCCAGGGCTGGAGTGCAGTGGCATAATCTCAGCTTACTGCAACCTATGCCTCCTGAGTTCAGGCGATTCACCTGCCTCAGCCTCCCTAGCAGCTGGTACTAGAAATGCGTGCCACCACACTCAGCTAATTTTTGTATTTTTAGTAGAAATGGGGTTTCACCATGTTTATCATGCTGGTCTCGAACTCCTGACCTCGTGATCTGCCCACCTTGGCCTTCCAAAGTGCTGGGATTACTGGCGTGAGCCACTGCACCTGGCCCCTTAAAATTACATTAATACTCTGTTACCACACGTACTGTGTTCCTTTGGGCACTGATTGTTTTGAGTTCTTTATTTGTATCATGCTATTTAGTCCTCACCATGACCTTATGAGGCTAGTGGTGTTACTATCTTCACTCTACCTAAGGTGTTGCACAGAGGAGATCTGTGTCTTCCTCAGAGTCCCATAGTTATTGTGGTGGATCCAGGATTTGAATCCACCACCAGGCGTGGTGGCTTACGCCTGTAATGCTAGCACTTTGGGAGGCCGAGTCGGGTGGATTGCTTGGGCTCAGGAGTTCGGGACCAGCCTGGGCAACACAGTGAAACCCCATCTCTACTAAAATACAAAAACTTAGCTGGGCATGGTGGCATGTACCTTTAGTCCCAGCTACTCTGGAGGCTGAAGCAGGAGAATTGCTTGAGCCCAGGAGGTGGAGGTTGCAGCGAGCCGAGATCGCGTCACTGCTCTCCAGCCTGGACGACAGTGTGAGACTCTGTCTCCAAAAAAAAAAAGCATAGCTGTTAGATTTTATGAAGTAAATAATTGTAATATTTTTACAATTATCTGCTATAATATGTAACCAAATGGGATCTTTAATACCCAGTGTTTTTCCAGACCTCTTCCTTTGGGTTACAACCTTGGAGTATGCCGAGAGCCACAGTGGTGCCCCACAGGTCCTCTTGCCTGGATCATTGGCTGATTTTGTCTACACTTAGTATTTATTTACCGTTTTATTCTTTCAGTGGCCCTGTTTATCATGATTGAACCAGTATTGGTAAACATTTTGATATTACTGGGTTTGTTCAGCATGGTAGTACACACGATGCTGTATTGACTTGGAATTCTCCTCAGGATGTTGAGTCCTCGATTCAGGAAGTATGGTCAGGTGGCTCCATTTCAAGGGAGCTAAGCTGCTTTCCTGACCCATTGCTTTGTGCAGTCCAAGTGCTGGGCACAGCAGCTTTAACTTTCTTCCTGATAACATTCAGAAGTACAGCTGCTGGCTTTTCTCATTAATTCTCACCAGTTAGAGATAGGAAGAAAGAGCAGAGGATATTTTAGGACAATGTGGGTAAGGACACTGTCCCCTAAATTTTTGGCTCTTGTCCTCTTTTATTTTAACAGTATTTTCAATCTCTTCCTTTCAGTTTAACATCTTGGTTTTCACAAGCAGTTGGTGGAACCTGCCTTGTCTGTTTTACTGTGGAAAGGAAATCTAGCGGGAGCCTCAGCATTTCCAGCAGGAAACTCTAGGCTTGTGGAGAGCCCCTCTGGGCACCTCCACACCCACAAGTAATTAATATCCTCAATGAAGGACTACTGCTTGCTGCTACCTCCTTCCTCTGCCAGTCCATCTGGCCGCCCTTGTGGGTTTCCCTGGTGCTACATTAGGTTCTGTTACACACAGAGTAGGAGGAGACAGTCTCTCTGCCCTGTGTCCTTTGTTGAGTTGTGGAAGGAAGAAATTCCTACTCATCACCAGTAGCAGAACATAATTTGGAAAGTTTCTCTCATTCTATTTCTTTTTATAGTGTAGAATTCTGGGGGAAGCCTTGCGCTCTGGGCTGTGAGCAAGGCCAGGGAGACAGTCTTTACAGGAGTCTCCACATTATTCTTGACTGTTCCCTCACTTATGTGCAAGATTACAAGACCTATTTCAATCAAGTCATGATGGAGAGGAGCAGGTTTGTGTTGCGAAGACCAGTAATAGTTGGTTATCTGACACAAATGTTGGTGTACAGAAAGAAGGCTTTGAGAGCATTCTAACTAAGCCCCTTAATTTGAAGATGAATTTGAGGTTCAGGGAAGAGAAAGAACTTCGTCTGAGCCTGTAGCTAATTGGGAACTGGACTCAGGGCTTCTAGCTCCCCGCCCTAGACTTGGCCTTTTTTTCTGCACTGCTGCTGAACTCAAAGTCTGACTTTACCCAGAGAAACCTGGCATCTGTTCCTCATGTGTGTGAACTGGCTTCCTGAGTTGGATGATTGAGAGTCATGTCCCTGGCCCATCTGGGCTTAGATTGATGTCAGCTTTCCTGACAGCCAAAGGATCTCTGCTGCCTCCTGCTGCTGGCACCAAGTATTAAGATCTTTTTTGTTGGTTTTTTGCTTGTTTTGAGACAGAGTCTTGCCTGTTGCCAGGCTGGAGTGCAGTGGCGCAATCTTGGCTCACTGCAGCCTCTCCTGGGTTCAAGCAATTCTCGTGCTTCAGACTACCAAGTACCTGGGATTACAGGCACGTGCCACCACACCCAGTTAATTTTTGTATTTTTAGTAGATGGGGATTCACCATGTTGGCCAGGATGGTCTGGATTTCCTGACCTCGTGATCTGCCCACCTCGGCCTCCCAAAGTGCTGGGATTACAAGGCAAGCCTGAGCCCCGCCTTGACATTTTAAATGTAATTTAAACATCCTAATTGAAGTATTATCCAAAACAGTAAATATTCTAAGGCAAAAAATCAAAAGTCTTAAAAAATACCTTATCCTAGTTTTATCTATTTTACTGGTACTTACTAGGAACTTGTCAGTATCTCATTAAATCATATTTGCCATGGCCGTGATTCATCTTGGTTTCTTTTTGGCCGTTTTGCCCACCCCTCGTACCCATTTCCCCCACCCCTCATACCCATTTCCTGTGCTGAATTGGTAAGCTCTGTGAGGATGTGAGGACTGTAAGCAACATATGAAGCCTGGGAGCTTTTAAATATCAAACACCTGGAATAGTGGCATGTGATAGGAGCTCGGCTGATGCACATTCATTGAATTTATGTAAAAAATACTCCCTTTGGTAAAGTGTTTTAAATGTATGTAGGGATTTGGATCCTGTTTAAAAGACAGATATTCCTATTTTAATTTTCCTTTTAAAATGTTTGTTCCCTCTCACTTCATAATGCTACTTTAAACTTGTACTAACAGTAGGCTAACTACTGATAGGCTGCTGTTGATCAGATGCTTTCCTGATAACATAAAGAGTTGATTAAACTGGGAATAGTTCAGCATTGGATGATGTGAAGCATACAACACTTTCTGTCTCTTGTGAACAAAATGACTATTTGATTCATTGTTTGAATGGTGATTGATATAATATTTGCTTAACATTTGGAATTTCTAATGCTCATATGAGAACATGATCTGTATTGTAAAAATAAATTTCATTTGTGGAAAAATTAGAAACATTATTCTCCAGTGAAATAATTACAGTAGAACGTTGACTGTGTATTTAGGTCACTGACACTCTTGATTGTTTGTTTTAATGTGATGAATATGAATATCTTGATTCATCACTTTCTTTTAGTATAATGCTATTGTGTTGTCTAGATACAAAAGCTTTTTCTTACTATTTAAATTAAGCCCCCTTTTCTTGCAATATTAAAAATGTATGGACATCATTAGCCATGGGGGAATTAAAGATCAAAACTGCAACAAGATACTCCATATCCACTTGGGTAGCTAAAATAAAAAAGATGGTGTTGTTTAGGATGAAGAATTGGAACCCTCATGCATTGCTGATAGGAATGTAAAATGGTGCAGCTACTGTGAAAAACACTTTGGCAGCTGATTAAAAAGCTAAATATAGAGGTACCATATGACCTAAGTATGGTAACTCCTAGGTGTATACACCTCCCCCCAAAAAAAGTATGTTTGCCGGGTACGGTGGCTCACTCCTGTAATCCTAGCACTTTGGGAGGCCGAGGCAGGTGGATCACGAGGTCAAGAGATCGAGACCATCCTGGCCAACATGGTGAAACCCCGTCTCTACTAAAAATACAAAAATTAGGTGGGCGTGGTGGCGCACCTGTAGCCCCAGCTACTCGGGAGGCTGAGGCAGGAGAATTGCTTGAACCTGGGAGGTGGAGGTTGCAGTGAGCCGAGATCGCGCCACTGCACTCCAGCCTGGCGATGGAGCGAGACTGTGTCTCAAAAAAAAAAAAAGTATGTTCACACAAAAATGTATGTATGAGTGTGCATCACAGTATTATTTTTATAGCCCCTAAAGTGAAAATAACCTGAATGTTCATGAAGTGAATGGATAAACAAACTGTTGTATCTCTATACAGTGGAATACGATTTGGCAGTAAAAATAGGCGAAGTACTGATGCATGCTGCACAAGAGTCAAACTTGAAAACATGATGCTAGTTACAAAAAAACACTTTATATGATTCCATTTATAGGAAATGTCCAGAATCACCAAGTAGATTAGTGGTTGCTAAGGGTTAGAGGCGGGTAGGAGGGAGATGGGGAGTGAATGCTAATAAATATGTTGTTTCTTTTAGGAGCAATGAAAATGATGTCATTTAAATAGTGGTGATAGTTGCACATCTGAAGTCCATTAAATTGTATACCTAAAGGGGTTAATTATATGATACATGAGTATAGTTGTCACTGAACAAAAATACACAGCTGAGGCTTGAACAGCACAAGGGTTAGAGGCACTGACCAACCCCTTCCAATGAAGTTGAAAATCCATGTCTGACTTTTGACTTGACAAAAGCTTAACTACTAATATTCTGCTGTTGAATAGGAAGCCTTCCCGATGACATGAACAGTTGTTTAACACGTATTTTGTGTGTGTGTTATATAGCATATTGTTACAATAAAGTAAGCTAGAGAAAAGAACATGTTAAGACAGGAAAAGAAAATGTGTTTACTCTTTATTCATTAAGTGGAAGTCGATCATCATAAAGGTCTTCATCCTCATCATCCTCATGTTGAGTAGGCTGAGGGGTTGGTCTTGCTGTCTCAGGAGTGCAAAGGTGGAAGAACATCTGTGTATAAGGGGACCTATGCAGTTCAAACCTTCAAGGTTCAACTGTATATAGATGCATTTGCTTCCACGAGCATAATCTCTGAAATGATACACATTGGTTGCTTATGGGAAGGACAGCTGGATTCCAATGAGGGTAGGCATGGGAGGGAGATTTTTACTAAATATCATTTTGTGTTTATCAAACTTGGTAGCCTGTCATTGTATTACATGTTTTTCAAATAAATAAAAGTTATATAATGAGGTATTAATATCTTATCTCCTGTCTTAATTTTACTATGTCCAGGTCCTTCAAGGATTAGATTATCTACACAGTAAGTGCAAGATCATTCATACTGACATAAAGCCAGAAAACATCTTGATGTGTGTGGATGATGCATATGTGAGAAGAATGGCAGCTGAGGCCACTGAGTGGCAGAAAGCAGGTGCTCCTCCTCCTTCAGGGTCTGCAGGTGAGGGAGCTGAGCCAGCTTCATTTCAGTCTGTTGGGGGTATTGTAAGCTTGCAGTGTTGCATATTGAAGGTTTCTGAATCAAACGTTACTTGTAAGGACATTTTTAGCAAAGTTTAATTTCTGGAAATAACTGCACCCTTTTCTTGAGATGGAAAATGCCCCAGGTACATTATATTTTAATATTTGAATTACTTGCTGTTTAAATTTGTAGATGATGCTTCATTAGTATTTGAACAGTTTTTTCTGTTGCCTGCTTCTCTGCAGAGGAGAACATAGTAACAGCTTTCGTGGAGCTGACTTTTAGTCATCAGAATATTTTTCTAGTTTCAGTTACTGTTGTCCATTTGTCATAGCTATGTCAATCTGAGTTTTATCAATAGATTTGGAGTTAGGTAGAAGAGGCCTGATGGTAGGGGAAGAAGACCAAGTGACCTGAGTATTGGCATATCTTTATTTCTGGTGAGGGTGCAGTGAAGTGTGAACTGTGCTTCTTGCTCTTCGACACTATCTGTGCCCTTACGTGTTGTCAGGCAAGCATAGATAGTAAAGGGCTGAGACTCTGGGGACTGCCTGGGGCTCTCTTCACATCTCTACTGCCATCACGGTGTTGTTTAGATCATGGACCCAGCCTATCAAACTTTTGGCCCTGATAGGGTTTAATCATGTGATTTCTAGAAGATTAGCTGCATACCGACTGCAGTATTTGATTTAAATTGTAGAAAGCTTGCAAAATAGATTTCAAATATAGATGTACATCTAATCTAAATTGTTTCATTTTATTTATAACAAATTTGGTTTAATGACTGTGATATGTATGAATTACTTTCCATTTTCCTAAGCTATCTGTTGGTGCTTTGGGATTGACTGTTTTTGAGATGTATTAGTATTTCATTTTAGATAAATAAGAGAAATGGCTCAGTATGAACAACTTTTCTGCTATGCATTTTGAGAGTCAGTTGTTTGTTTCAGTTGCATAAACTTGCCCTAGATCCCAGTGATTATGAAGCTCTGATTAATATGTTTGTGAAGTTGGATAGTCATTAAAAGATAATAATTATTTCATTTTGCAATTCAAATGACCTGCATGAAGGTATGTGTCTGTTTTCCACTAAATACCAATTTTGTTTCATTTTATTTTAGTGAGTACGGCTCCACAGCAGAAACCTGTAAGTACTTACACATGTTACTTTTATGCACCATGGCAAAAGAGACTGTTTATTATTGAGTTGTTCAAATTATTAAAAAGTTGTAGTATATATTAAAGGGTAGACACATTTATAAATGCTGTGTATCCTCAAATATTTAAGACTTACTGTCTTGTTAAGGTTTTTTGTTGTTGTTGTTGTTGTTGTTGTTGTTGTTTTTTGTGACTTTGTCTTGCTTTACTGCCCAGGCTGGAGTGCAGTGTTGCAATCTCGGCTCACTGCAGCCTCCCTCTCCCAGGTTCAAACGATTCTCCTGCCTCAGCCTCCCAAGTAGCTGGTATTACAGGCACCCACCACCATGCTTAGCTAATTTTTGTACTTTTAGTAGAGATGGAGTTTGACCATGTTGGTCAGGCTGGTCTCGAACTCCTGACCTCAATTGATCTGCCCACCTCGGCTTCTCAAAGTTCTGAGATTACATGCGTGAGCCATCACACCCGGCCTGTCTCGTTAAGTTTTAGTGATCTCTGCAGAATTGGAATAGTTAGAGCCTTTCAAAGATTGTCTTCTTTATGCATTTTCTGACTACGGTTGGCCAAGTCTAATGAAATGTGAGGTGGTGGAGTTGAAGCATTTTTATTTCAAAACCACTTTATATTATTTCTGATTGGCAGGTAAGTTACCTGTTTTTTCTGAAGCTGTTGTTCTAATTTTTTTCCAGCCAGATGTTAAATAAGAAGGAGGTAGTTTATAGTCCTGTCAAAACACTATGTGAGTACTAGGTACCAGGCGTGGTGGCTGACGCCTGTAATCCCAGCACTTTAGGAGACCGAGGCCAGTGGATCGCTTGAGGTCAGGAATTCGAGACCACCCTGGCTAACACGGTGAAACCCTGTCTCTACCAAAAATGCAAAAACTAGCCGAGTGTGCTGGTGGATGCCTGTAATCTCAGCTACTCAGGAGGGTGAGGCAGGAGAATCGATTGAGCCCAGGAGGGGGAGGTTGCAGTGAGCCGAGATCAGGCCACTGGACTCCATCCTGGGTGACTAAGACTGTCTCAAAAAAAAATCAGCCAGGCATGATGGCGTGTACCTGTAGTCCCAGCTACATGGGAGGCTGAGGCATGAGAATCACTTGAACCCGGGAAGTGGAGGTAGCAGTGAGCCAAAGTCACGCCATTGCACTCCAGCTTGTGCAACCGAACAAGACCCCGTCTCAAAGAAAAAACAACAAAAAAAAGCCAAAATAACAAGAAAACATTATGTTTACTGAGACAACCCTTGATTTGGAATATAAGTTCTGGAACAAGAGAGAGCTGTAATAATTAGGCTTCCTGGCTTGCTGAGGAGCCCAAGTTGTTTCCCATAGTTCTTCCCTGGCTTAAGCCGCCTGAGTTTACTGTATGAAAGATTGGAGGCTCTCCTTGCCAGTGCTTTGCAAGTCAGCTGGCCATGATGGGAGGCAAACAAAAGCTGTGGCTTTTTCTTTTTTCACATTGCTGCATAGGCTTATCTCTTACAGTTCATGTTGTCTTGGCTGGTAAGAGCTTCCAAGACATATGTGAGACCCAAACACACAGTGACATACACCTGCTCAGGCACCTGTTTCATTTTTGGCAGTGAGGAAATGGGATGTTGTTATTTTGTATATAGAGGGCAGCAAATAAAACTTGCAAGAGAAGCTTCTCCTTTAAGGCCAAGAGAATTTTGGACTTCAGTTCTCTTAAAGGTTGAATGGTGAAGGCTTACTGGATTTAAGCTGTATCCCTCTGAGGGCAGGACCTGGTAGTAGACCCAGCACGTGATATCAGTTAGCACTGCTTTCCCTTTGATTTTACCATAAGCCTTACCATGAGGTGGATGTGTCTGGGTTTGGGATTTTAGTAGAATATGGCATGAGAAAGCAGAGTTTATTGTTAGTTTCCATGCTGCCAGCAGTTACACTATCATGTGGTGCTTTAAAAAGAAGAAAACTGACCTGTGGTCTTTTCTTAACATGTTATAGATAGGAAAAATATCTAAAAACAAAAAGAAAAAACTGAAAAAGAAACAGAAGAGGCAGGCTGAGTTATTGGAAAAACGCCTGCAGGAGATAGAAGAACTGGAGCGAGAAGCTGAAAGGAAAATAATAGAAGAAAACATCACTTCAGCTGCACCTTCCAATGAGCAGGATGGTGAATATGGCCCAGAGATGAAACTAAAAACAACAGGATTAGAGGAGGCGGCTGAGGCAGAGACCGCAAAGGACAACGGTCAGTGGGGCCAAGAGCCTGGGCTGCATGGGGTCCTCAGGTTACCATGGGGGCTGATTTGTGCTGCTGCTTCAGATGTCAAGGATGATTCTCTCCAAGTTTCTATTGGGATATACAGGAAACAGCCTTGTACTTCATTTGTGAACGGTATGCCAGAAATACAACATTTGAAAATAGTTTTAAAAAATGTAAAATGTCTGAGAAACACCATGTTTCTATCATGCTAATGATGGTGCTTTATTTTGTCATTAACTTTTTACCTAACTGTAATGCACCACAAATCTATTTCCGAAGATTGTAGAGGGCGGAAATGGAAGTGCAGCTTTGTTTAGAAAGAGTTATCTTCTCTCAAAGCTAACTTTTTCTTATAAAAGCAGGCCAATTATTAAATGAACCAAAAATGAGATTTCGAAAACCTGAAAGTTTTACTCCAGAAGCCTAGAGGTGTTTACTATGAGGTGCATAAGTTAAGCACATTCAAATTGTATTTTCTTGATGAGATGTGAGGCTGTATTAAGGAGAGTAACAAGTTCTTATTCTTGACCCATCAACTTCTTAAGGTGAAGCTGAGGACCAGGAAGAGAAAGAAGACACTGAGAAAGAAAACATTGAAAAAGATGATGATGATGTAGATCAGGAACTTGCAAACATAGACCCTACGTGGATAGAATCACCTAAAACCAATGGCCATATTGAGAATGGCCCATTCTTACTGGAGCAGCAACTGGATGATGAAGAGGATGATGAAGACGATTGCCCAAATCCTGAGGAATATAATCTTGATGAGCCAAATGCAGAAAGTGATTACACATATAGCAGCTCCTATGAACAATTCAATGGTGAATTGCCAAATGGACGACATAAAATTCCCGAGTCACAGTTTCCAGAGTTTTCCACCTCGTTGTTCTCTGGATCCTTAGAACCTGTGGCCTGCGGGTCTGTGCTTTCTGAGGGATCGCCACTTACTGAGCAAGAGGAAAGCAGTCCATCCCATGACAGAAGCAGGACGGTTTCAGCCTCCAGTACTGGGGATTTGCCAAAAGGTAAGTGGTCTTCTCATTAGCTGCCTGCCATCACTGACTCCCGGGGTGTGCCTTTAACAAATGCTATGAAGGAATTGGCTGAAAGTGGCCAAGCCCTGTATGCTTGCACTAATCATTTTTATTACTTTTATACTCAGGAACAAGTAATGTTTCTGATTTAAATATACATTGTATACCACTAGGCTATCTCTCTCTCTCTGCATACCAAATCTTATTTCTGACTGGTTCTCATTTTTCATATATTTAGTCCGCAGCATCATTTGCAAAAACCTTCCAGTTTTAGCAACACACCTGTAGCTTTCTAGAATGTGTAGTTTAGTTTATAATTTGTATCTTCTTCCATCTGATATGATTATATTTAGTTTTAGTTTTGCTTTGTTTCTATTCAAGAAAAGTATGCCTGCTCTTTGGCTCTGTTGGGAAAGAAGTGTCATATTGTCTTTTCATAATTGTTCCTGATTATAGGACCTTGTTATTGATAACTCACCCAGGATTGTAATTTTCAAGGAATTGGCATGGATTTAAATGTGATGACAGATGATAGATTGGCTCTTGTGTTCCTGTCTTCCTAAGAAGCCTTGACCTATTCAGACCCTTATTTTGGGAGTGAATGCCAAGTGACTCTGGTATGCAAAAACTGGGTAACTCAGTTGGTTTCCGTTCTGGCTCAAGGTGGGAAAGCTCTGAAACCTCCTCTGCTCCCTCTACTGACAAGACTGTTTAACACCACAGTGAGTAATTAATGAGCCAGCCCTGCCAACAGTCCAAGACACTCTGCAGCCCCGTGGTTCCAGCAGGCTGGAATTGCACGATAAGGAGTGAGCTGGCTTTGTTAAGCACTGGCTATGATGAATCCTCTTAAGGATGTGTTTTCTTTACTTGGCTGGGTGTGGTCAGCTCCTGTTCCCCTTTATAGGGAGTGTTTGAAGGTGTTTACATAGAATGTAGGTTAATTTCTGAGAAAGGCAGTAGTGAGATGTACCTTATACAGATTTATTGTTGCTGTTGCAGTTGAATTTTTCTCTTAATGTAAGTGTTTTTTTTTTTTTTTTTGGGAGATAGAGTCTCGCTCTGTCGCCCAGGCTGGAGTGCAGTGGTGGGATCTTAGCTCACTGCAACCTCTGTCTCCCAGGTTCAAGCGATTCTCCTGCCTCATCCTCCTGAGTAGCTGGGACTACAGGCATGTGCCACCACATCTGGCCAATTTTTGTAGTTTTAGTAGAGACAGGGTTTCACCATATTGGCCAGGCAGGTCTCAAACTCCTGACCTCGTGATCTGCCTGCCTCAACCTCCCAACATGCTAGGATTACAGGTGTGAGCCACAGCACCTGGCTGAAGTTTCATGTAGAAAGTAATTTACAAACTTCCTTCCCTCCCTCCCTTCTTTCCTTTCCTTCCTTCTCCTCCTTTCCTTCCTTTTTTTCCTTCCTTCCTTCCTTTGTTTTCTTTCATCCTGTCCTGTCCTTTTTCTTTCCCTTTCCTCTTCTTCCTGTTCCCCTTCCTTCCTTTTCCTTTTCCATTTCCTTTTCTTTTTTCTTTTCTTCTTTTCTTTCTCTCTCTGCCCCTCCCCTCCTCTCTCCCTCCTTCCTTTTCTTTCTTCCCTCCCTCCCTCTCTACCTGTCACTCTCCTTCTTTCTCCTTCCTTCTCCTTTTCTTTTTCTTTCTCTGTGTCTGTCTCTCTCTCTCTCTCTCTCTCTCTCTCTTCCTTTTCTCCCTCCCCTATCTCCCCTATCCTCTCCCCTCACCTCCCTGTCTCTCACCCTCTTTCCCTCCCTCCTTTCCTTCTGCCTTTCTTCCTTTTCTCCCTCCCTTCCCCACCCCTCCCATCCCCCACTCTGTTGCCCAAACTGGAGTACAGTGGTGCAATCTCGGCTCACTGCAACCTCCACCTCCTGGACTTAAGCAATTCTTCTGCCTCAGTCTCCTGAGTAGCTGGGATTACAGACGCCTGCCACCATGACCAGCTAATTTTTGTATTTTTAGTAGAGATAGGACTTCACCATGTTGGCCAGGCTGGTCTCGAATGCCTGATCTCAGGTAATCCACGTGCCTCAGCCTCCCAAAGTTACGGGAATACAAGCGTGAGCCACCATGACCAGCCCAAAGTACATTTTTTATTCTTACTTATTTTGCAAGTATTAGCTTGGGCTGGAGTGGCTTCAAGTACAGTTAGCCCTCCATTTCCATGGGTTTTACATCTGTGCATTTCACATCCGTGTGTTCAGCCAACCTCAGTTGGGAAATAGTTGGAGTGGAAAAAAACCTGTGTCTGTTTTGAACATGTACACACTTTTCTCCCTTGTCATTATTCCCTAAACAATACATTAAAGCAATTACTTATGTACCATTTACATTGTAGCAGGTACTATAAATAACTAGAGATCGAAGATGTATGTAGATTATATGCAAACACTACACCATTTTATATCAGAGACTTGAGCATCTGTGGATTTTGGTATCCTCAGGGTGTCCTGGAACCAGTCCCCCTGCAGACACTGAGAGGCACCTGCATACCAGATTAAGTCCCAGCTGAAAACTTAGTAACTGTGGAATTTTGGTTTCTTGTCCTCCCTGAGCCCTGGTTTATTCCTCTATCAAAGGAAAGAAATGGCTACCTCTTGGGTTGTTAATAGCACTGAATTAAATAAAACAGGTAAATGGCAAAGGTAAATAAATAACATGTAATATATTGAAAAATTTCCCATTGAATATAAGTTGCCTTGATCATCACAATCCATGTAAAGGAGCACAGTTGCTGCCTGTTACCATGTGCTCATCATCAGAGACCGAGGCAAGTCATAAGACTTAGCCTACTGTTTACATGGCAGCTCCATCTCTGTGTCACAGAGAACTTCAAACCTTACATGTTTAAAACCATAATATAACTTTCCCTGCCAACCTGCTAAACATACTGTATTCCCTATATTTGTTACCACCGTTTCTTGTTGCTCCAGTAAGAAACTTGATTATCACGATGTTTCCTTTTTTTCTCTCACATCCAGTAAATCATCTCGTTTTGCCAGTTGCACCTCCTAAGTAGGGGTCCCCATGCCTTGGCCCTTAGTGGGCACTGTCATTGCTTGCCTCTGCTGTTGCAGAGGTTCCTTACTGGTCTCTTGGCTTTGTGCTGTCTCCAGCTTTTCTCCCCACCTGCTTTTCAGCTTGCCTTTCCATGGTGCTACTGGAGTGTCTTTGCAGTATGCTCATCCGATCAGTGCATTCCCCTGCTCAGTTTCCACAGCTCCCCTACCATCTTCTGCAGCAGTGGTCCTAGCAGTGGAGAGAGTACATCCCTGCATAACCAGCACCATCCAGGGAGGTCCATGAAGGCATTATTAGAGCATCTGTGTATTTTTTTTATTCTGAAAGAACAGTACAATAAACAGTTGGATATCCTCCACGTAGACTCAGCAGTTAACATGTTGCCGCATTGCATACGTTTTCTTTACACAGACACCGTACGCTGCACAGATCAAGATACTTCACTGCTAAATACTTAAGCATTCACCTTCTGAGAGATGAATTAGGACGTCCTCCATTTGTAACAAAAATACTATTATAACATGTAAGAACATCACTAATTTTATATCATTATTGTTACTATTTTGAGACAAGGTCTTGCCCTGTCGCCTAGGCTGGAGTGCAGTGGCGTGATGTCGGCTCACTGCAACCTCTGCCTTCTGGCTCAAGTGATCTTCCCACCTCAGCCCCCTGAGTAGCTGGAACTATAGGCGACACCACTATGACTGGCTAATTGTTATATTTTTGGTAGAGACAGGGTTTTATTACATTGTCCAGGCTGGTCTTCAACTCATGGGCTCAAGTGATCTGCCCACCTTGGCTTCCCAAAATGCAGGGATTGTAGGTGTGAGCTACCACACCTGGCCTAATATCTGTTATTTATACCATATTCAAATTTCCTTAATAATTCTATAATTTTGTTTTTGAGTTTTCCTGATTCAGTATATGATCCAACACAGTGGCCTGCCTCCTGGGTGAGGGCTTCCTGCATCCCTAGCAGGCTCACTTTTCTTTCCCCTCTACTCCTGCTGGCCATGCTTATCTTAGTTGTATGGACAGTGCTCATTTTCATTGTCTGTCTTCTCATTAGAATGTAACCTCTCGGAGAGTGCAATGCGTTTTATCGTTGTATCCTCAGCATCTGACTCTGTGCTAAGATAAATATTTATTGAATAACGAACAAACACATGAATGATGTCTTATTATATTCTTCTCTTCCCTTTGTCCCACTTTTTTCATTTATAATCACAATTTTACTGTGTCCAACACACAAACCATCCCTAATACCTTTTGCATCTGGTAGAAACTGGCAGTCTTGCAGAGTGTTTTAATATTGTCAAATTCTAGGTATGTAGCAGGGACAGGATCTCCTTTGTTTGGAAGCACTCAGTTTTTGCCCACACCTTGGCCATTTGATAAGCAAGGGTAGCCTCCCCCATGGGAGGTGTTTTTTTGTTTTTTGCATGGAAAGGGGTATGTGTCCTAGAGTCTTGCACTTGACCACATGGTACTTATGTGAATATGAGGCAAGAGAAATAATGTTTATGAAGAGTTTGTATAGATCCTGTCTTTAGAGCAGAGTGTACACGTTAGGGCATAGTAGAAGAAAGACTGGGGCCGGTTTGAGGAGCTTCAAGTAGAACTTAAATGCCAGGCTAAAGAATGTACACTTCTTTCATAGAGTAATTTGGCAGCCATTGAAGGTTAAGGAGAGGATGATCCCTCTTAGATGATCAGCTGCCAGAGCCGTGGTGCCTATCTTGTCTCAGCACATCTGAGAACGAAGGCCCTGGAACAGGCTGGTTTTGTTGGTCTTACCTGCGAGGTATTTCTGGAATCCTTTCTGTGTCTTATGGGGCCACACGTCACTGTCAGTCCTTGCCTCGGCTCCTGTAACACAGCCTCCATGCTCCTGTCACTTCAGCTCGTGTTCCCTAGTCTGTCTCTGTCTGGGAGTCCTGAGAGAACTGTTTAAAGCATAACTTATTCCCCCTTACCCACCACACCCCCCAAAATGATCTCCATTGTGCTTCCCATGCAGAGTGATGCCCCGAGGTATCCTTCACTGAAGCTGATGAAGTCTCCAGTCTGTTCCCTGGCAGGGCTCTGTTGGTGCCGCTTCAGACCCCTTCTCTGTTTCCCTGATTTATTCTACACCATTCACCCTGGCTTCTTGATGAGGTTTATTAAAGTTGCAAACCTGTTTCTGCTTTAGGATTTTTGTACTTCTTGTGTCCTTTGCCTCAAACTTGTCTTACTTTCATTCCTGCCTTTATTCAGACCTCTCCTGAATGTCACCTTCTCAGAAAAGACCTCCCCTGAACACCCTTGGCATTATCCATCTCCTTTGCTTTGCTTTTCTTCATAGCCTGTTTAGCTGCCTGACATGATGTGTAGATTCCTCATTTATTTGGCTTTTGCTCATTATTTTCAACCAGTACATGAATTTCCTAATTTGGCTTGTGTGCTTTTTTTAATTGTGTTCCTAGTACCAAGACCATGCTTAGCACACAGAAAGGACTCAGTAAATACTTGTTGTGTGAGTGGTTGAGGTGGCAACATTAAATCTCTCAGTTCTGCTACTTGCTTGGGATTCATACTGAACCTGCTCCATACAGAGGGGATATTCATGCTGTCCTCATAAGGGCTGCTTACAATGTAAAGAGTCAGTGTGTACCTAGCACTACGTGTTATGTGTTCGTGACAGCAGCTGTCTCATGATGCTGAGGCACTATTGGCTGCCCTAGTTTCTAGGATAGCTTCCTGTAGAATGAGTGACCAGTGTCACCCAGAGACTAGTTTATCAGAAAGTGACTTAAGGGGCCCAGTTCTTCCTAGAGTGAAAGCTTTCCACTCATTCCACTCTTAGTGGAAGCAGAGTGCAATTGCAAGCTTTTCATTTCGGAAGAAAGATGGTTCCAATTCGTCTTTTGTGACACCATTATCTGTAAGAAAGAAGAGCTGTGGCAGGTCGCTACAGTGGCAGCTCAGTCAGAGGTTCAACGAAAGCATTTCAGTTGGGTTTCAGTGGGCTTCTCGGGAATGTAGCAGTCTGATACCTTAATTCAGGAACTATCACAATGTGAAAAGAAAGAAAAACAAAATCTCTTTTACCTCCTGTTGTGTTTTTATACAATTACATTATTGAGATAAATTACCTAGCATCATTTGGAGCGCAGTAGAAGCTGAGTAACTGTTTACAAACCTGAACCAGGAGGATGACAGCATGTCACCAAAGAGATTCTGTTCAGTGAACCTTAATGAGGAATATGAAGTACCAAAAAAACCCTGAATTTAGGCTGGGTGTGGTGACCCAAGCCTGTAATCCCAGCACTTCGGGAGGTTGAGGCAGGCAGATCAGTTGAGGCCAAGAGTTTGAGACCAGCCTGGCCAACATGGTGAAACCCTGTCTCTACTAAAAATACGAAAATTAGCCAGGCATGGTGGTATGCACCTGTAGTCTCATCTACTCTGAAGGCTGAGGCAAGAGGATGGCTTGAACCCAGGAGGTGGAGGTTGCAGTGAGCCGAGATCGTGCCACTGCACTGCAGCCTGGGTGACAGAGTGAGACTCTGTCTCAAAAAAACAAAAACCAAAAAACACCCTGAACTTAAATGTGAGGTGATGGGTCTTTGAAAGAATATTTGTTCTGGTGTAATTGAGTTAAGCAGCTCCTAAGAAATGTTTTTAAAAACATCTCACTCAGAGTGGCTGGCAGATTACAAATCATCTCCTTCCACCTGAGTGCCCTCAGATAACAGCCAACTCAGGTACCTGTTCTCATGGAGAAGAATCTTCCTGTGGCTCAGGGGGACCACAGTATGTATAACAGGGCTTCTCTGTCTTCTCATTAGACCTATGATTTGAGTAGTTTGTTGGGATGAAACTTGTTCTTGGGCCTCCCCTTCTCTCTGCTCCTGCTCTCTGGTCCCCCACTGACCAGTTGGGAGCTTCCTGCCCCAGGTGATGGTTCAGCTGGTTGCAGCAGAGGGAAGCCCCTGCATCTGGCCAGGCGCCCAGACCCTGTCCTGCCTCTCCTGTGTTTGGGTTTTTAGTTTCTTTGATGGGGAGGGGGTGGTCTCTTCCAATTCTTTTCCGGGACAACGAGCGTCATAGAGTTTAAGTCATTTGCCAGTTTTAAAACTGGTAGATGTTGAAACTTAGATTTGAATTCAGTTCTTCAAACGTCAAATTCTGTTTTCCTTCTTGCTGATTCTCCTTGATTAAATGACATACGAGGCACTCGTGTAGTCATGTCTGGTGGTGTTCATCTACCCATTGGGTCAGGAGTTTATATTTATCCTGGACATCTGTTTTCAGCCTCGCATGAATCAGTGTATTACAGTTTGCCTTCTTTTGTTGGTCTTTGTGTTTTTTGCTGAGTTCTTGTGTTTCTTTTCCTGAGCTCATACCTGACCTTTGATGAGGCTCTCCAGTGGATCAGAATCCTTATAAAGAAGGAGGCAGGGATATCAAAGGTAGCAAGAAGGGAGTATCTGTACCTGGCTGGCTCAGTTGATTAACATGCTGGAGGAATAGGTCTTGAGGGTTGAGGTATTGGTCAGAATTCTCTTGGCATCCTCTGGAGCCCTCCTAGGAAGCTGTGTGGGCACCCTAGGTCCTGAGGCCTTGCCTGTTTACTGCTGTACTGCAAGTTACAAGGCTGGCCCTCTTTCCTGTTACGGGAGGGTGCTGAAGAATCAGAGCCTCCTCAAGCACCCGGGTTCCACAGCTCATACATACCCAACAGACATTTAGTTCATTTCAGCAGTGCTCAGCTCAAGGGAACAAAGGGGCTCTCCTAGGTAGGTGTTTATGTTTGTCCGTTCTCACATTGCTGTAAAAATATTGGAAACTCAGTAATTTATAAAGAAAATGGGTTTAGTTGGCTCACAGTTCCAGAGGCTATATAAGAAGCGGGTGGCTAGGGGGGCCTTAGGAAGCTTTTGATCATGGTAGAAGCGGAAGCAGGCATCTTACATGGCTGTAGCAGGAGGAGAGAAGGGGGATGTGCTACACACTTTTAAACAACCAGATCTCATGAGAACTCACTCAGTATGACGAGAACAGCAGGATGGAAATCTGCCCCCATAATCCAGTCACCTCCCACCAGATCCCTCCTCCAACACCAGGGATTTCAATTCGACATGAGGTGTGGGCGGGGACACAAAGCCAACCATATTAGTGTTTAATGTTCAACACTGAGCAGGCTTTTCTGCTTAGTTTTTAAATACCATTTCAAAATTACTTATACAGTAAATAAAAATCATGATTTCTTTCATCTTTACCAGGAATCTGATTTTGTAGGTCAGTTTCAGGTTTGGTGATGAAGATGCTGACTTTCAGGACTATTTTCTGGGCCTCACCAAATTACTTTTCTTTGTCACTTGCCCCTTGGTTAACTTTGCTTCATACAGGCATAATCTCGACTTTGAGAAGATCTTCTGGCCCCAGAATCCCTGGGAAGCTGGCCCTATACCTGCCTTTGAGATTCCCTAGGGTCATCCTGGAATTTAGAATGACTGCTCGAGTATATGACAAGTTCATGAGTGACCTCAGAGGTTGGCTTTATGGCCCAGGCCATATCAGGACCCCTCTGTCTGGAGCTTTCCTTGTCTAAAACAAAACCAGAATAGTTTAGTCCCTGTCTTTAATCTGTGCTTGTTAGTCACCAGTCATCTACCCCTTGAGGTCTATGTGTGCTCAGCCCAAGCAGTGGGAACTGTAGGGATGATGTGGGTGCCAGGGACCCTGACGTCTTGCAGTGTCCGAGGAACTGTGTGTTATTGGGAGTGATTGGCCAGTATTTTTTCTATCTTCATATTCTTTGTGATAATGCACCAGAGAGCTCAATCCCTGGCCGTGAGATGATGGACTCTGACACCATGAAGAGCTGCCTCAAAGTTGCAGACAGGGAGACAGCAAAACTGGCTTGCTTTAGGGCTGACCTGGACCCAAAGGAGCTGGGGATGAAAAGAGAAAGGGCAAGGCAGTGCCCATGGCGTCCTGTGGGCAGCCCAGTTTGCTCTTTTGTTCAGTATTTTCCTGAGGTGGAGATCAAGCAGTTTTAATTCTGTCAAGTTTAATTTACAGTATTCCAGGCCTAAGTAATCATTCCATCACTCTTCAGGAAAGGAGACTGACGCTGGCAAACTCTGTGCTCACGCATGTAAACCACTTATCCCAATCACTAACTGTCCTGCTGTTTGCTCATGCCAGCAAAGACCCGGGCGGCTGACTTGTTGGTGAATCCCCTGGATCCACGGAATGCAGATAAAATTAGAGTAAAAATTGCTGACCTGGGAAATGCTTGTTGGGTGGTAAGTAGAGTTTTCTTTTTAAAACACTTTGGTCATGATTCTGTGTGTGAAGACACTTTTTGAATGTCTGTGTTGCTCTGTGATAATGCAGTTTGTTTCCTTCCAGCATAAACACTTCACGGAAGACATCCAGACGCGTCAGTACCGCTCCATAGAGGTTTTAATAGGAGCGGGGTACAGCACCCCTGCGGACATCTGGAGCACGGCATGTATGGTAAGGACGGCTTTGCCCTTTGCTGTCATGGAAATTGGCTCGTTCCTTTCACACTCTGGATGGTGCTGAGTCTCTCTGGGGCATGTCTCCTCAGTTTTTCTGACTGTAAGGGTCCTCCACCGTGGGGTGGGTGAGGGGAACATTGCTGCCGCAGGAATCTTAAGAAGTATAAGGATCCTCCTCAGGCGGGCCCTGGGTGTAAGACTGCCTGAGGCAGGCAGGTGGGAGCCCTCCAGGTAGCCTGTGCTGGGGCAACCAGACACGCAGGTTTCCTCACCTCTTCCTGACTGGAAGGGATTTCCCCAGATGCCAACGCATAACCTCTCTTCCCTTATAAAGCAAGAGCTAGAGGATATTTTGGCTTATTCTAGGATGTCTGGCCCCTTCTGAGACAGTGGCAACAACGCCCACTCCCTCTGACAGAGTCTTTTCCCACGGTGGTTGTGATGACAGCTTCCACAGGGCAGCAGAAGCGTCTTCTTTCCCTGGTCAGGGCTGTTTTTGCTGAGATTTGGTGCCGCCCAGTTGCACTGTGTCTAAACTCCCCTGGCCCTGCCCGTGCTTCTGTCAGTCATTGACCCTTAACCTGTGAGTTGGTGCGCACAAGGGGTCCCGTGTCTGCAAACCAGTTCCTGGTTCTCTTCCTCCACCCTATTTCCTGGCCCATTCAGCACCTTTTTCTCAGTGGGCTTTACTTAGTTGTTCCGTGTTGGGAAAGGTGGGTTGCTTGCTGTGGGGGTTCATGCTTTTCCTATTCCATATTGTTTTTAATCCACATTCCTCTAGTATTTGAAAGAAAGGGCTTGTGTGGAAGGCTTAGCATTTTTCTTCTCTCTGAAAAAAAGCAATGCAGAATAAATATATTAATTTTGTGTTATTCAGAGGTTAACTTAACAATTCTCTTGCATTTACTGTGTTTCATCTCCTCTAATGCTCAAGTAAAAGCATTGTTGAGCAGATACTGCCAGCTGATAGGAGAAAAAGGAGATGCTTTGGGTCTTTTACCTTTGACTCAGCATGATCTGAGTCAGCACATGGCCAGATAGGTCCTGAAACACCAGGCCTTTCTGTTCCCTCGTTGCTCTTATGGATAATACCAGATATTAATGTTTAAATTATTAAAGGTGTTAAAGTTCTTCTGTATCAAAAACCAAGTCCCTGCCTTAGCTAGGTATAGAAAAGAACGTTTAAAGGAACCGGTGGACAGTGATGGTTACTTTGAATTTAGAGAGTGCTGTGTGGAGAGGCATTTGGCCCTCTGTGATCCTAACAGGCAAACAGACCTGGGGGAGTAAGCAGAACAGGAGCTGCAGGAACAGTGAGTGGGAGTGTGGGAAGCAGGGGCCACTTCAGGATGTGGGGAGGGTGGGCACAATGGCCACCAGCAGCAGGGCTGCCCTGAATTAGGTGCTGAGAACTCTTTCAACTCTGAAATGCTGTGCTTCTAATTTGGGGTATTAAGTTTGGTGATATAACCAGAAAAGTAGGACACAGTCACGGATGTAGTGGGATAATGGAGCTGTCAGCACAATTTTATACCAGGTTACCTGTCCTGCCTTCTATTAGATGAAGGTTTGTCCCTCCATACAATTTCCTGTCCTGTTTACTTACTGAAATGCTATTGCTGTGAACAGTGGCATAAATATCAATAACAGGTTCCCAAGGAAAAGCCTTCTCTGTCTTCTCACCTGCCCCCTTCCCAAGAATTAAGCGTAAGCTCCCTTAGCACTGGCAGGGCCACTTAAGAGGTTTTCTTTTTTAGTTAGTTGTCATAAGGCAGATCTTTTTTTTCTTTTTTTAGGAAAGGGGCAGGCCCTCATTCCCTGCCTCCCTCACCGTTTCTTTTGTTTTTCCTAGATAACCCTACGAGCAATGAGACAGTGTTTGTTACCTCCACTGTTTTGTTGTAGTGTAAAAATAATACATTTAATATATTAAATTTGACCTCATAATACCAAGCTTGATGGTTAAGCCTATAGTCTTTGAGGGTTTTGTTTGTTTGTTTAGAGACAAGGTCTCGTTCTGTCACCCAGGCTGAACTACAGTGGCACGACTATGGTTTGCTGCAGATTCCACTTCGCAGGCTCAAGTGATCTTCTTACCTCAGCCTCCGGTGTAGCTGGGACTACCGGCACACGCCACCACGCCAGGCTGATTTTCGTATTTTTTGTAGAGATGGAGTTTCGTCATGTTGTCTAGGCTGGTCTTGATCTCTTGAGCTCAAGTGATCTACCTACCCTGGCCTCCCAAAGTGCTGGGATTACAGGCATGAGCCACTGTGCCCAGCTGTCTTTGAGTTTTATAAACAGCATCAAATCTCACACAGACTCTATTGGGAATGAGAGCTGATGGGTGGTAGCCAGGTTCAGTTGGCTCTTGTCAGGGAGGAGAGCTTTAGGCTCTGCAGCTGGAGAAGCACAACAGAATGAGGCACTGCAGTGAGGGTATGTCGGTTTTGAATCTGTTTCACTTTTCTTGAATTTTACTTTTTCTTGAGCTTTACACCTTCCAGGTGTAAGCACATGTAATCTGAAACTTCTTTGTGGTTGAAGCATTGGTTCCTCTGCATTTATGTGTTAGAGGCCCTGGTAGGACTTTTTATGAGCTCTATGGTAAGTCCAGGTCAGTGCCATAGAAACAAGAAAAGCTGCTGGGCACGGTGGCTCACACCTGTAATCCCAGCACTTTGAGAGGCTGAGGTGGGCGGATCACGAGGTCAAGAGATCGAGACCATCCTGGCCAACATGGTGAAACTACGTGACTAAAAATAAATTAGCTGGGCGTGGTGGCACGTGCCTGTGGTCGCAGCTACTCGGGAGGCTGAGGCAGAAGAATCACTTGAACTCAGGAGGTGGAGGTGGAGGTAAGCTGAAATTGTGCCACTGCACTCCAGCCTGGTGACAGAGCAAGACTCCGTCTCAAAAAAAAAAAAAAAAAAAAAAAAAAAAAAAAAAATAAGAAAACCAATAACAAACAAAAAAACCACAAAAATACACTTAAGTACATAACCACAGAACCTCTGAAGCAACTACGCAATCAAATCTGTAAAACAACAAGCT
>CAUYLG010049386.1:0-12338 GCA_963573385.1 Cacajao melanocephalus | reverse complement strand
TGTTGGTGATGAAGTTTTTTCTGTTTCTTAGTTTTCCTTCAGCGGACGCCCTTTCCCCACAGAGCTAGGCCTTCCCGGGTTCAGCTGTGCTTACTGTGAAACTCTCAGTCCTCAGCGCTTCCAATTGCTGTTCTCGTTGTGGGGACGGGACCGGCTGAGCCCGACTCAAGGGGCACCCAGTCACATATACTCCGCACTGAGAAGCACTGAGCCACGCCGGGGCGCAGGCAAAACAGCTGCGCCGGCCGAAAGAGTCGCGCTGGCGACCCGTGTGGCTCCTCCACCGGGAATTTCCCAGTTTGTGTTCCACAGAAATTCGTCTGAAATTGCGGCGTCCACTCGCTCTCTGTGCTTTCACTGGGAGCTAAAATCCTGAGCTGTTGTTAATTGGCCATCTTGGATCTCTCCGCCTAAACTCTTCTTTTACTTTTTTTTTTTTTGAGACAGAGTTTCGCCCTGTCACCCAGACCGGAGTGCTCTTGGTTCTCTGCAACCTCGCCTCCTGGGTTCAAGCAGTTCTTCTGTCTCATCCTCCCTACTAGCTGAGATTACAGGTGCCCGCCACCATGCCTGGCTATCCGCCCACCTTGGCCTCCCAAAGTGCTGGGATTATAGCTGTGAGCCACTGCACCTGGCCTTTTACTTATTATTGTACTTAGAATAAACCCCAGATATTTAACTTGACCCCCACAACATTCCTCCCTTCTCCCTGTTTTGTGACCTGGCCTCTCTTCTTATTGTTATAATCTCATCTCATGTTGGTTACCCCTTATTCACTGTGCTCCAGCTTCTCTAGTGTCCTCTTTGCACGTTTATTGGAGGAGATGGGGAGACCAGATGCAACTATGTAAGCAAACATACATTTACTAATGTAATGTAAGCAAACATACATTTCAGGTAATGAAAAAAATGCTTAATAGTATATTAAAATTTGTGGCTCAAAGGGACCTTTTGATAATAGGAAGCCATCCATCCCTTTGTCACTTTTCAACTCCTCATATTGAATCTAGGGATAAATGCACATCTGAGTACAGATTCTGTGTGTGGGCAAAATTATATTCTAGTAGAACAGGAAATTTAGGTCCTGACAGTGATTACTTGTAGTACTGTTAACTATGGATAATCTTTTATATTTGGTAGCTCTCACTTAGTTTGACTTTATTTTTGTAATTTCCTTCTTCTAGCATTTCATTATTTATTAACTTTGGTTTTCCTTTGTGACAGCCTTGCCTCACCAGCCAGTTGGACCATATAGCCATCTGCGGATTAGATGCTGTTAGTGGTATCCTAATAAGTGATGGCTGTATACTCTGTGCTTGAGTTTCTTGTTTCCCAAGGCAATTCGTTCCTGCTGGAGATAGTTTTATCTATGAAGAAGCTCTTCTTTGCTGGGCGTGGTGGCTCACACCTGTGATCCCAGCATTTTGGGAGGCTGAGGTGGGTGGATCACTTGAGGTCAGGAGTTCGAGACCAGCCTGGCCAACATAGTGAAACCCCATCTCTACTAAAAATACAAAAATTAGCTTGGTATGGTGGTGCATGCCTGTAATCCTAACTACTCAGGAGGCTGAGGCAGGAGAATTGCTTGAACCTGGGAGGCAGAGGTTGCAGTGTATCGAGATCACGCCACTGTACTCCAGCCTGGAAGACAGAGTGAGTCTCAAAAAAAAAAAGTTATTCTCTATTCTCTATTTTGTACCAAGTCTCTGGCCTGTAGTTTCCTTACAGTGGTTCTAGTTTTTTTGGGCTGTAGAGAACCAGCCTAATTTCTCTTCCCCCATTAGCCCTTTTACTATTGAAGTAGCTGTTGTAGGTCTAGAATATTCTCTTTGATATTAACATCTAACAATTATTCAACCATTTCAAGTTGTGCTCATTTTTCTGAGCACTTTTCACTGTTTCAGAACTTTCCACCTGCATCAGAACAACTTAAGGTACTTGTTAAAAATGTGGATTCCTGGTAGATTGAATTTGTACTTCTAATCTTGCTTCCTGTTGAAACTCCATTAAAACTGCAGTAAAAACCCAATGGATGTGGAAAACAAACAACATCAACACAGTGTAGAGTACTGAAAAGCCTAAGAATGAGTCGAAATTAGCTGACACCCAAGACTTAGGAATCCTGCATTGGGAAGGGGAAAAACTATGAACCAATCAGATTTATCCTCTAAATCCTCATAAAGCTCAAGAAGTAGCAAAGCCAGGTATCTCTGGAAATTGGGGTGCAAAAGACATAAAATAAGGAAGATTGGATAAATATTGCTAAGAAACAACTCTCCCAGTGCATGCTATTCACCTTGGGACAGATTCTGGAGGTTCAGAGCAGATGATCTCTGGATAAAGTTGTGTTTCCATGTGGGAAGTCACTCCCAGAATTTCTCAGGAAATTTGTGTGTTACTTTAAATCCCAAACCCTGAGGAAAGTCAATGGTAATTGCAAGTTGGGAAAACAGAATAATTTTCATGAGAATTAACGATCAGTAGTCAGTAGTATTAGATATGATTGGCTCTTTGAGCTCCACTGATGTCAAGTGGAAAGCAAGAGCAGGTCATGCTGACACCAACTAGAACCTTAAGGTGCACATCTCTAGGAGCTGAGACAAGAGCATCTAGGAGATAAGCTCGTGATCTAAACAGCCAGTCTCATAGCTGTTGCCATCTTATAAATGTGTTTTTTACTCCCTCTGCTGCTAACATTGAGTTATTCTTACAAATAAATAATAATACATTTGTATGCATAGTTCACTTCATATAAATCCTATTAGTGGTGTTTCAAGAAATGAAAAATTTGAAAGCAAAGTAAGTCCTAAAGTTGACAGTACAACATATCATTTTGTACAGTAGTATATTAATCCATTTTCACACTGCTGATAAAGACATACCGGAGATGGACAATTTACAGGACAAAGAGGTTTAATTGGAGTTACAGTATCATGTGGCTGGGGAAGTTTCACAGTCATGGCAGAAGGCAAGGAGGAGCAAGTCCTGTCTTACATGGATGGCAGCAGGCAAAGAGATTCTGAGAAAGATGCAAAAGCGGAAACCCCTGATAAAACCATCAGATCCTGTGAGACTTATTCACTACCATGAGAACAGTATGGGGGAAACCGCCCCATGATTCAATTATCTCCCACTGGGTCCCTCCCACAACACATGGGAATTATGGGAGTACAATTCAAGATGAGATTTGGATGGGACACAGAGCTAAACCATATCGTTTTGCCCCTAGCCCATGCCAAATCTCATGTTCTCACATTTCAAAACCAATCGTGCCTTCCCAACAGTCCCCCAAAGACTTAACTTACAGCGTTAACTCAAAAGTCCACAGTCCAGTGTTTCATCTGAGACAAGGCAAGTCCCTTCCCCCAATAAGCCTGTAAAATCAAAAGCAACATAATTACTTCCTAGATACAATGGGGTTACAGGTATCGGGTAAATACAGCTGTTTCAAATGGGAGAAACTGGCCAAAACAAAGGAACTTCAGGGCCCAAGCAAGTCCAAAATCCAGCAGGGAAGTCAAATTTTCGAGCTCCCAAATGATTTCCTTTCACTCCAGGTCTCATATCTGGGTCACACTGATTCCAAAGGTCGGTTTCCATGGTCTTGGGCAGCTCCACTTCTGTGGCTTTGCAGGATACCGCCTCCCTCCAAGCTGCTTTCATGGGCTGGTGTTGAGTGCCTGCGGCTTTTCGAGGCACATGGTGCAGGCTGTCAGTGGATCTATCATTCTGGGCTCTGGAGGATGGTGGCCCTCCTCACAGCTTCATTAGGCAGTGCCCCAGTGGGGACTCTGTGTAGGGGTTCCAACCCCGCATTTCCCTTCTGCACTGCCCTAGCAGAGGTTCTCCACAAAGGCCCCACCCCTGCAGCAAACTTTTGTCTGGGTGTCCAGGTGTTTTGTTACATCTTCTGAAACCTAGGTGGAGGTTCCCAAACCTCAGTTCTTGACTTCTGTGCACCTGCAGGCTCAACACCATGTGGAAGCTGCCAAGGCTTGGGGCTTCCACTCTCTGAAGCCACAGCCCAAGCTCTGTGTTGGCCCCTTTCAGCCATGGCTGGCATGATGGGGACACAAGGCACCAAGTCCTTAGGCTGCACACAGTATGGGGACCTTGGGCCTGGCCCACAAAACTGCTTTTTCCTCCTGGGCCTCTGGTCCTGTGATGGAAGGGGCTGCTGTGAAAGTCTCTGACATGGCCTGGAAACTTTTCCCCATGGTCTTGGGGATTAACATTGGACCCCTTGCTACTTATGCAAATTTCTGCAGCCGGCTTGAATTTCTAAAAAAATGGGTTTTTCTTTTCTGTCACATTGTCAGGCTGCACATTTTCTGAACTTTTATGCTTTTTATTCCTTTTAGAATGGAATTCTTTTAACAGCACCCAAGTTACCTTTTGAATGCTTTGCTGCTTAGAAATTTCTTCTGTCAGATACTCTAAAAATCATCTCTCTCAAGTTCAAAGTTTCACAGATCTCTAGCGTAAGGGCAGAATGCTGCCAGTTTCTTGCTAAAACATAACAAGAGTCACCTTTGCTCCAGTTCCCAACAAGTTCCACATCTCCATTTGGGACTACCTTATCTTGAAACCTTATTGTTCATATCACTATCAGCATTTTTGTCAAATCTATTCAACAAGTTTATAGGAAGTTCCAAACTTTCCCACATTTTCCTATCTTCTTCTGAGCCCTCCAAACTGTTCCAACCAATGCTTGTTACCCAGTTTCAAAGTTGCTTCCACATTTTTGGGTATCTTTTCTGTGACACCTCACTCCTAGTACCAATTAACTTTATGAGTCTGTTTTCATGCTGCTGATAAAGACATATCCAAGACTGGGCAATTTACAAAATAAAGAGGTTTAATTGGACTTACAGTTCCATGTGGCTGGGGAAGCCTCACAATCATGGCAGAAGACAAGAAGGAGCAAGTCCTGTCTTAAATGGATGGCAACAGGCAAAGAGAGAATGAGAAAGATGCAAAAGCAGAACCCTGTGATAAAACCATCAGATCTCATGAGACTTATTTACTACCAAGGGAACAGTATGGGGGAAACTGCCCCCATGATTCAGTTATCTCCCACTGGGTCGCTCCTACAACACATGGGAATTGTGGGAGTACAATTCAAGATGAGATTTGGGTGGGGACACAGAGCCAAATCATATCAGGTAGTATTACTCTTGCTGTGAGATTCAAATGTTATGTATCTAAATACTACCCAATAATGTTTCTTGGTGTTTTTGAGTTTAAATATTCACTGTAGACTGCCATCCTTTGTAAATAAGAGAGGAATTTCAAGAGAAAAAGATACGAGTGTTTTTGTGGAATACTTCAACATGAAATGAGAACTTGATCTAAAATTAGTGAAAGCAATATTGAATTCAAAAGCAAAATAAAAATGAGAGAAGGCAGGCAAAATAGTGAACAAGCTTATATGAAGCAACATACTCTTCAATTTAAAGATGCTTTTTGATACACTCAAATTAATTTGATAAATGTCATTGTTAAATGAATGAATTTTTTTCTGTATTGGGAATATTATGAAACAAAGATCAAGACTATTGGAAAAGGCAAGTCATACTGGGTGTGTTTCAAGCTTTCATAATAATGATAACTTCTAAATACAGTATTATCTTTCAGGTTTTAGAATGATTTTTATTTGGCACTTATTTTTGTATTACATATTTCTTTTTTTTTTTGAGACAAGAGTCTTGCTCTGTTGCAGAGGCTGGAGTGCAGTGGTACAATCTCGGCTCACTGCAGCCTCTGCCTCCTGGGTTCAAGCAATTCTTGTACCTCAGACACCTGAGTAGCTGGGATTACAGGTGTGCACCATCACATTCAGCTAAATTTTTTGTAGTTTTAGAAGAGATGGGATTTTTGCCATGTTGGCCAGGCTTCAAGTGATCCATCTGCATTGGTCTCCCAAAGTGCTGAGATTACAGGCCTGAGCCACTGCGTCCAGCCTATTGTTTATTTTTAAATTTCT
The DNA here is from genome assembly GCA_963573385.1 of Cacajao melanocephalus. Lineage (NCBI taxonomy): Eukaryota > Metazoa > Chordata > Mammalia > Primates > Pitheciidae > Cacajao > Cacajao melanocephalus. The sequence goes on along the minus strand of CAUYLG010049386.1, from coordinate 6,352 downwards.
TCTAGTATCCTGTGTCTGTGTCAGATACAAATCATTTTTATACATTTTCTCAATATGTAATTTTTGTAATGTACTGGTTCATACTAGTAATAAGCCATAGGTTTATTATTATATCTTTAATTCTTAAACAGAAAATCTTTCCAAGTTTTAGTATAACACTATTACAGAAAGATGATTCGCTATTTATTTTTATTTTTTGTTTTTTTAGAGACATGGTTTTGCTTTGTCACCCAGGCTGGAGTGCAGTGGCATGATCCTATCTCATTCCAACCTGGAACTTGGCGGACTCAAGTGATCCTCCCTCCTGAGTAGCTGAGACTATACGTGCATCCCCACTGCACTCCAGCCTGGGCAACAGAATGAGATAGGTGCATACCACCATGCCTGGCTAATTTTTTTTTTCTCTGCCATCTGTGTTTTAATTTTTTTTTTTTTTAAAGACAGAGTCTCATCCTGTTTCCTAGGGCAGAGTGCAGTGGTATGATCTCCGGTCACTGCAACCTCTGTCTCCTTGGTTCAAGGAATTCTCCTGCCTCAGCCTCCCGAGTAGCTGGGATTATAGGTGTGTACCACCATGCCTGGCTAATTTTTGTATTTTTAGTAGAGACAGGGTTTCACAATGTTAGTCAGGCTGGTCTCGAACTCCTGACCTTAAGTGATCTGCCTGCCTTGGCCTCTCAAAGTGCTAGAATTACAGGCCTGAGACAATGCACCCAGCCCTAAACCTCCAGCCTTAATCATAAGCAAATACCCAAGGATTGCCAGTTATTTGAGGAAGGCATCCAGCATTGAAGGTGGATCGTGGGAATTAAAACAAAAAAGCAGCTTGGAAGAAATATAGACTTTGCAGGGAGAAAAAGCAATTACCAACAACCTCCTACCCATGTTACAGGTATATTCAGAGAGATGAGATGAGGATGCGTAAAAACAGGATGCTGTATAAAAGACTAGCCACAAAACTTACCAGAGACTTGGGGAGGGAGAGGGGAAGGTAGGGAGAGGTTGGTCAAGTGAGTGCAAAGTTACAGTTAGGAGGAATAAGTTCTGGTATTGTATTCCACAGAAGGGTGATTATGGTTAATAGTAGGGTATTGTATGTTAGAAAATAGCTAGAAGATAGACTTTTGAGTGTTCTTACCAGAAGGAAGTGATAAGTGCATGAGGTGTTGGACATGTTAAATACTCTGATTTGATCATTATGTAACATATATATGTATTGAGGCATGGTGGCTCATGCCTGTAATCCCAGCACTTGGGAAGCCAAGGTGGGCAGATCACTTGAGGTCAGGAGTTCCAGACTAGCCTGGCCAACATGGCAAAACCCCATTTTCACTAAAAATACAAAAATTAGCTGGGCATGGTGGTGTGCGTCCGTAATCCCAGCTACTTGGGAGGCTGAGGCAGGAGAATCGCTTGAGCTGGGAGGCAAAGGTTGCAGTGAGCCAAGATCATGCCACTGCACTCCAGCTTGGGTGACAGAGACTCCATCTAAAATAAAACAAACAAACTATATATATATCTATATATCTATATATCTATATCTATATCTATATCTATATATATGTATTTAAACATCAAATTGTACCCCTCAAATATGTAATGACAATGTGTTAATAAAAAAAAAGTCTAGCTAGAAAGTGAAAAAAGTTTAAAACATGATAGTGGAAGTGAAATCCTTTGAAAGATTATAAGATAACATTTGGAAAGTCTAGGAAGTAGGCAGAAAGACAAAGGACACTTAGCTAACTATTTCTGAGGTTCAACATTTATACGGTTGAGTTGCAGATAAAATAGGGGGAAATGAAAAGGTGAAAATAATTTAAGAAAATGACCAGTAATAGAAGATTGAAGTTTGCAGATTGAATGTGCTTTCTGTGTGTCCACCCTAATAAATATACACACACTGGGGCACATCATTAGGAAATTTCAGGATACTGTGTGGTAAAGAATGATTCTAGAGTGAAAAAAAACAAGATCACATATACAGGATCAGAAATCAGAATGGCTTTGGATTTCTCTGTAGCACCTGGAAGTGTGAAAGCAGTGAAGCAATGCCACCTTCAAAATTCTGGAGGAAAATGATTTTTAACTTAGAATTATGTACATATATTGTTATGTATGAGAGATAAAACTGATAAGAAGAGCAAGAGGCTGGGCACAGTGGCTCACATCTGTAATCCCAGCACTTTAGGAGGCTGAGAGGCAGGAGGATTGCTTGAAGCCAGAAGTTCAAGACCAGCCTCAGCATTGGAGTGAGACCCCCATCTGTACCAAAAATAAAAAGCGATTAGCCAGGTATTGTGACACGTGCCTTTAGTCTCAGCTACTCAGGAGGCCCCAGTGGGAGGATTGCTTGGGACCAGGAGTTTGAGGCTGCAGTGAGCTATGATTGCCCCGCTGCATTCCAGCCTGGGCAACAGAATGAGATCTTGTCTCTTAAAAAAAAATTTCTTTTTCCCTGGAGGGATAGAAGGAAAAAAAAACAAGACCAGTAAAGAGAATGATTAAATCAGGATAATAGCTGCCTCAGTAGAGGGAAGGGGATAGGATCAGAGTGTGTTTAAGGTCTTGGTAAAAAGCTGTGTTTTAATAGGGGTAGTGGACACGTGGGAGTTTATTGTATTAGTTTCGCTACCTATTCACATATGTATTTTATATATTTTTATAAGTGTAGTCATGTGCCACTTAGTGACATTTCAGTCTACAGTGAACTGTATATATGACACTGGTCCAATAAGATTGTAGTACCATATTATTTTTTTTCATTCTCTTGATTGATTGATTGTTTGAGACAGGGTCTTGCTATGTTGCACAGGCTGGAGTGCAGTGGCTGTTCACAGGCGCGATCCCACTGCTGATCAGCACAGGAGTTTCTACCTGCTCCGTTTCTGACCTGGGCCGGTTCACCCCTCCTTAGGCAACCTGGTGGTCCCTGGCTCCCGGGAGGTCACCATATTGATGCCGAACTTAGTGCGGACACCTGATTGGCATAGTGCACTACAGCCCAGAACTCCTGGGCTCAAGCAATTCTCCCACCTCAGCCTCCTGAGTAGCTGGGACTACAGGCATGCACCACCGTGCCCAGCACCATATTTTTGCTTCACCTTTTCTGTGTTTAGATATGTTTAGATATACAAATGCTTATCATTGTGTTATAATTACCTGCAATATTCAGTACAGTGACATGATGTACATGTTCATAGCCTGGGAGCGGTAGGCCATACCATACAGCTTAGGTGTGTTGTAGGCTATACCATCTAGGTTTGTGTAAGTACACTATGATGTTTGCACAGTGATGAGATTACCTAACTATACATTTCTTAGAATGTATCCTAATTGTTAGGTGACACATGACTATGGATACATGTGAAAATACAAACTTTTTAAAAAGCAGATTCCCACTTTTGACTCAGTGAATCAGAGATTTTCTTTTTTTTTTTTTTCTGAAATGGAGTCTTGCTCTGTCATCCAGGCTGGAGTGCAGTGGCACAATTTCGGCCCACTGCAACCTCCACCTCCCAGGTTCAAGCACTTCTCCTGCCTCAGCCTAGCAGTAGCTGGAATTAGAGACATGTGCCACCATGCCTGGCTAATTTTTGTATTTTTAGTAGAGATGGGGGTTTTGCCATGTTGGCCAGGCTGGTCTCGAACTCCTGACCTCGTGATCCACCCTCCTCAGTCTCCCAAAGTGATAGTATTACAGGCATGAGCCACTTCAGCTGGCCAGAGATTTTCTAAATAATGGTCAAGAATCTGCATTATAAATCTTACTCTTTGGTAAGAATATTACTGTAGTTGATCTGTTGTTCTTATTAAATGTGTTACCCAGTATTACTGATGTGCTTTGATGAGCACATAATAAAGTGGGGACATTACTTCCCTACATTAAGTTACTATGCTGTTATATATATATATATACATACATACATACATGGAAATTGTTAGTCTCTGATTAGTTACACCAAGGTATATCATAGTGAACCCTTATTTTTTCATGAACCTTTAATACCTTCATTTTAGTTTCTCTCAGAATATGTTAAAAACCAAACCACAAGATTTCTGTTGTCACTGCAGTGATATTGTAAAAAATGTGGGATGGGATATTACACGTGCTCTAACATGTATTAAGGATCTGACATCATTTTACAAAAATTAAAAAAGAAAACCCAACAACAAATGCGGTATTGTTCTTAAAGGTGGCTAGTTGGGGCAGTTATGTCAAAAGGTTCCCATGTAACTTACTACGTTTAATCATAATGAAACCCTGACAGCTGCCTGTTGTTTTAGTGTCATTTGTATATTCCCTGGTGGAAAATCTAGTTTTTCAGCTCAGTTGTGAAACAGGTAATCACAGACATTAGCACTGTGCTGTTTTGGAAAGGGCTTAGCACCTCAGGTTTCAGTTAAGATCTGATATCCAGTAATTTCTTTTTCACTTTGGACAAGTTTACCTAACCTTTCTGAATCCTTTTGTTTGTTTGTAATTTGGGTCACCAGTAATACCTGCTGGAGTAAGGAGAATAAAATGAGAGTTTATGTTAAGCACCTGCCACACTGCCTAGTTGTTAAAGAAATATTATTTTCCTTCTGTAAGCATCCTTTACTCAAGCCAGGCATCGGGGAATCATCCATAAATCTTTTCTATTCTTTACCTACCAAAGAGCTATCCATTTCATCTTCTTAGTAGCTCTAGAAAGAGAATGAGACATGACGCATATTTCATAACACTGGGCTATAAGCAGGCAGTAACTATTAATAAATCAACTCTTTAGGACATATCTTAAAATTACCCATAATATATATATGTGTGGTTTTTTTTTTTCTGAGACAGAGTCTTGCTCTTTCTTCCAAGCTGGAGTGCAGTAGTGTGATCTTGGCTCGCTGCAGCTTCCTCCTTCTAGGTTCAAGTGATTCTTCTGCTTCAGCCTCCCAAGTAGCTGGGATTACAGGCCTGTGCCACCATGCCTGGCTGATTTTTATATTTTTAGTAGAGGCCAGGCTGGTCTCAAACTCCTGACCTAAAGTGATCCACCCGTCTTGGCCTCCCAAAGTGCTGGGATTAGGTGTGAGCCACCATGAGTGGTGACCCGTAATAATTTGAATTGGTGTTAGAATGATGCTTCTTTGTTATTTTTACTTTCGTATATTTTTATTTTTAGACTTAACATTTTCACGTGTGAGGTTAGCCCTGCAGGATGTTGTAGTGAAAAAATGTGCACTTTGCACAGAGACACTCATAGGTTCACATCTAAGCTTTGCAGTGTTAGGACTTCAGGCAAGTTATGTACCCCTTATAGGCTGGCTTTATGATATTTTTAAAGTATGTTAATAAGATTTAGTTATGGACTATCACATTATTAAAAGATAAATTTATATGAAAGTGCAAAAGGCTAAGAAGAGCCAAGATACTCTTCAAGAATAAACTGGAACAATTTGTTTTATCAGATATGAAATTAAAAAAAATAAAACTAGATTAACAAAGACAGTGATATATTGGTGCCGGGATACACAACAAACAGTCTTGGTTTTGTATAGTAGATCAGTGGAACAGAATAAGGAATACAGAAAGAGACATGTGCCTATGTAGATACTTTATTTTAAAGATAACATGCAGAGCAGTGGCAATATATTTCAGTAAATAGTGCTGGAGCATTTTATATATATGCACGTTCATGTGTAGACACACACACACACAACAAAACAAAGTGAATCAAGACCTGTATCTCTCATCACACCCCAAATAAATTCTCAGTGGATTGTGGATCTACCTGTGAAAGGCAAAACAGTAAAGATTTTAGGAGATAATATAGGAAAATATATATATGACCTTACAGTATGAAGAGTTTTCTTAAGTGGACACAAAAAAGCATTAACCATAAAAATGATATATTGGAGTGTATTAAAATCAAGTATTTCTGCTTATCAAAAATCATCTTTAATTAAGAGATTCTACTCGTGAAAAAGAAAAGAAAAAAAAGTCATCTTTAAGAGAGTGAAATGCAAGCCAAAGAGTAGGAAAAGATGCTTGCAACTCTGTGACAAAGGGATTATTTATAGCATATAGGAAGGACTACAAATCAGTGAGAAAAAGACAAGCCAACAGAATAATGGGTAAGAGAAAAAGACAAGCCGATAGGATAATGGGTAAGCAACTTGAATAGGCACTTCACTGAAAAGAATATCCAAGTGGCCACTAAAAATAAGAAAAGGTGCCAAAGACCACAAATCATTAGAGAAATGCAAATTAAAATAATAATGGTGTACAACTGTTACACACCTGCCAGAATGCTAAATTAGAAGGATTAATAATGCAGAGGGTTTGTGGGAATATGGAGCAAGAATTTTTTTTTTT
>CAUYLG010049384.1:0-14972 GCA_963573385.1 Cacajao melanocephalus | reverse complement strand
TTGTCAGATGGGTAGATTGCAAAAATTTTTTCCCATTCTGTTGGTTGCTGATTCACTCTAATGATTGTTTCTTTTGCTGTACAGAAGCTCTGGAGTTTAATTAGATCCCATTTGTCTATTTTGGCTTTTGTTGCCAATGCTTTTGGTATTTCAGTCATGAAGTCCTTGCCTATGCCTGTGTCCTGAATGGTTTTGCCTAGGTTTTCTTCTAGGGTTTTTATGGCATTAGGTCATATGGTTAAGTCTTTAATCCATCTGGAGTTAATTTTAGTGTAAGGTGTCTGTCAGGAAGGGGTCCAGTTTCTGCTTTCTGCACACTGCTAGCCACTTTTCCCAACACCATTTATTAAACAGGGAATCCTTTCCCCATTGCTTGTTTTTGACAAGTTTGTCAAATATCAGATGGTTGTAGATGTGTGGCGTTGCCACCAAGGCCTCTGTTCTGTTCCATTGGTCTATATCTCTGTTTTGGTACCAATACCATACTGTTTTGATTATTGTAGCTTTGTAGTATAGTTTGAAATCAGGTAGCATGATGCCTCTGGCTTTGTTCTTTTTGCTTAGGATTGTCTTGGCTATGAGGGCTCTCTTTTAGTTCCATATGAAGTTAAGGTGGTTTTTTCCAGTTCTGTGAAGAAGGTGATTGGTAGCTTGTTGGGGATAGTATTGAATCTATACATTACTTTGGGCAGTATGGCCATTTTCACGATATTGATTTTTTCTAACCATGAGCATGGAATGTTTCTCTATTTGTTTGTGTCCTCCCTTATTTCCTTGAGCAGTGGTTTGTAGTTCTCCTTGAATAGGTCCTTTACGACCTAGGTATTTTATTCTCCTTGTAGCAATTGTAAACGGGAGTTCACTCATGAATTGGCTCTCTTTAAGTCTGTTATTGTTGCGTAGGAATGCTTGTGATTTCTGCACATTGACTTTGTATCCTGAGACTTTGCTAAAGTTGCTTATCAGTTTCAGTAGATTTTGGGTTGAGATGACAGGGTCTTCTAAATATACAATCATGTTGTCTGCAAATAGAGACAATTTGACTTCCTCTTTTCCTAATTGAATAACCATTATTTTTTTTTCTTACCTAATTGCTCTGGCTAGAACTTCCAATACTGTATTGAATAGGAGTGGTGAGAGAGAGCATCCTTGTCTAGTTCCAGATTTAAAAGGTAATGCTTCCAGTTTTTGCCCATTCAGTATGATAATTGGCTATAGATTAGTCGTAGATAGCTTTTATTATTGTGAGATACATTCCTTTGATACCTAGTTTATTGAGAGCTTTTAGCATAAAGTACTGGTGAATTTTGTCAAAGGCCTTCTCTGCATCTATTGAGATAATCATGTGGTTTTGTCTTTGGTTCTGTTTATGCGGTGAATTACATTTATAGACTTGTGTATGTTGAACCAGCCTTGCATACCTGGAATGAAGCCTACTTGATCATGATGGATAAGCTTTTTGATGTGCTGTTGCAAAACACAACAGTATTTTATTTTAGTATTTTATTGAAGATTTTTATTGAAGATTTTTGCATCGATGTTCATCATGGATATTGGCCTGAAGTTTTCTTTTTTTGTTGCGTCTCTGCTGGGTTTTGGTATCAGGATGATGTTGGTCTCATAAAATGATTTGGGAAGGATTCTCTCTTTTTGTATAGTCTGGAATAGTTTCAGAAGGAATGGTACCAGCTCCTCTTTGTACGTCTGGTAGAATTCAGCTGTGAACCCGTCTGGACCTGGACTTTTTTTGGTTGGTAGGCTGAAGTGGATTTTGTTTAGATGGATTAGATACTGTTTTTAAATATGATTGATATTAGGGACCAAATAATTAATTTAAAAATATTAGTTACAGATAGGCGTTTCTTGTTGAAATTTAATATAAATTGTGTATTATCCAAATAGTATACTATTACATTATTTTATCAGTTTTTTTTTTTTTTTTGAGACAGAGTCTTGCTCTGTTGCCCAGGCTGCAGTGCAGTGACACTATCTTGGCTTACTGCAATCTCTGCCTCCCAGGTTCCAGCAGTTCTGCCTCAGCCTCCCGAATGGGAGTGCTGGCATGCCCAGATAATTTTTGCAATTTTTTTGTAGAGACGGGATTATACCATATTGGCCAGGCTGGTCTTGAACTCCTGATCTTGTGATCCACCTGCCTCGGCCTCCCAGAGTGGTGGGATTACAGGTGTGAGCCATGGTGCCTGGCCTCAACGTTTTTTTAAAGGAAAATATTTTCAAATGTTAATCTCATAGAATTTAAAGAATCTAGTTAAAGAAAAGAAAACTTACAGGTGTCATCTGTGGGTTACTTTTTTTAAGCGTTAATTTATTCACTTTTGAAAAAATATTACACACCTATTAGGTACCAGACAGCATGCTCATCATTGGACACAAACAAAAATGAATAAGTTATTGCCCTTGAATTGGTGAAAGTTTATAAGTGGAAGAGAAATTTGTAAAGAATCATGGGCAACAGTGATTTATAACTAAAATAGAAAAGTGTTAAAGATACAGAGAATGCACAAAGCAAAGAAAAATGACTGATGTTACTTAGTGGATGGAAAGGTGTCAGGAAAGGCTACAGAGACATGGTCATGCTTGAATGGATTCCTAAAACCCTGAACAAGTTTGCCATATAAATCTTAAGCTGAGCAATAAGACATGTAACTGAGCTATGTTAGACTATACAAATGGAAGACATCGTGACTCAATATAAAAAAAAATTGTTATTAGTACACAGGAAAAATTCACAGCAGAAATCTGAAGGATACATTTTTTTTCATAAACGCATAGCTAGAAAAGTTGTGCTTTCATAGAATATTTGTGTAAATGTGAAGTAGAGACACAGAAGATTTTGGGCCTCAGAAAGAACCTTAATATTTATATATTACTAATCTCCACCTAACAAAGGAATATGCAAAATTAGATGGATTATTTCCATGAAAAGCTAAAAAAAAATCTGTATCCAAGATAAATGATTTTCTAGCTTTTCATAGAAATAATTAATTTAATTTTATGGTTCATAATAATTACTACAAAATCCTATTATAGTTTTAGTATATAATTTTACTAATTATTTGAGTGGAAGGCTATATTGTGAAATCACACTTAATATATTTATTTACTTAGGCAATTATAAAAGCTGGAAGTGTTCCATTACTGAGAAAGACATATTTAACCACATATACTTCCTAGACATTGACATTGTTAAAATTCATGGATTGTGTATGTGCTATTTTTAAATTTATACACAGTGTATCATAGGTTCAAATTTGTAATCACATAAATCTAATTTTTATAAACTATAGCTATATTTTTCTAGAGATGTTTTTATTTACCAAATGCTGATCTAAAAATACTCTTTCTTGTAATTTCCCACAATTGTTTTAAATGTCAAATAGACTGTAAAGATATCCCTATAATTTTTATGTAACAATTTATACATGTATGAATAAAAAACACAAACTTTCTAGAAATAGTTTAGAATATTTATTTGAAACATGAACCTTAGAATTTACAGACTGAATCACTAAAATGTTTTAAATTTTTTAATAGAAAGATTTAAATAGAAGTTCTCAAAAAAATGTTTCCTGCCAAAAACAAATTGTTACTATATGAGGTGGTGGGTATAGTAATTAGTCTGATACAATGTTTATGTATATCAAAACATCACATTGTACATCTTTGTTAGTCAGTTTCTGTATTGCTATAAAAACCTGAGGCTGGGTAATTTATAAAGAAAAGAGATTTAATTGGTTCATGGGTCTGCAGGTTGTACAGGAAGCATGATGCCAATACCTGCTGTGCTTCTGGTGAGGCCGGGAGCTTTGACTTGTGGCAGAAGGTGAAGTGTGAGCAGCAAGCTGCATGGTGAGTGGAAGCAAGAGAGATGGGAGAGGTTTCATGTATTGTTAAATAACCAGATCTTGCATAAACTCAGAGCAAGAACTCACTCTTCACCAAGGGGATGGTGCTAAGGCATTCATGAGACATCCACCACGATTCAAACACCTCCCACTAGGTCTCACCTTCAACACTGGGGATTACTTTTCAACATGAGATTTGGAGGATACAAATATTCAAACCATGTGAACACCTAAGATATATACAATTTTTATTTGTCATGTATACATCAATAAAGCTGAGGAAATTAAAAGTTGAATGGAATTAAAGGAAACTTGTCAAGAATATAGTTGAAAAGAGAAAATAATTATTAAGAACAGATGTTTCTCTCCATAATTAAAGTTCTCTAAAGCAGGCTCAAGAATATTTTAGGATCCAGACTTCTGAACACAAATCTCATAATAGTTGTAAACATGGATGTAGTTTATTAACTGGCTAAATCAATGGGGACTGTGAATTTGCAAGTGTAGTGGTTAGGGTAACTGCTGGTATTTGATGGTTGACTAGAAATCCATTAAACAGCAATCTGCCTATAAATCAGTAAATTCAGGTTTTAATATTATTTGGATACTTCAGTTTGAATAGAAATCTAGAATTATGAGAAATTTGAAGTTTATGCTGCATGGAACTCTTCAAGTTCAATGTCAACATGGTAAAGCTCATGCTTCCATATATGCAAAATACATCCTGGCTTACTTGAAAGAACTCTAAGAATCATCAGCCTCCAATAAAAAATAAATCTGAAATGCTGCTTCCCCTGGAACAGTACTGCTCAAAATAGAAGCATCCCCTTGCCATGTAATGCCTGCAATTCAATGTTTACTTTTATGACTTGCAATGTGAGTTTAGCCTGAAACCATTCTTCATGACATCAAAAGTCACAGGGAATTTCTTCTGATGAGTATTGCACGGGCTTCTCATCATACCTGAGCTTCTGTTGCCCTGGGAGATTACAACCTGTCTCCTGAAGTGTACCCCAAATCCCAAAGGAATTTCAAATACGTCATTTTGATTGAATTTTAAGTCAGGCTTCTCACACGAATGCTGAAAAATTGGGAAACACTTTTTTAGTCATTATTACAGGATACTCGGGCAAATCACAAGCAGGCAGATTTTAAATTATAAAATCAAGTTACATTTGGATCATGTTGCTTCATTAACTGAAGAGCTCTGCTTATGTCTTACAGCACATAAAATAAAAATTTAGCTAAAATCTCGCACAAATAAGTGGAGAAAACATTTGTTATTTGACATTTTAACAAAAGAAACTAGAAAGAGTATGAAAGTTTTGCAGAAGTATCTGAGGCAAAATGCTAGAGGAAAATGGCAGTTTTATGCCATCTCTCTCATAGAAAGGCACCTCCTCCTTTTTTCTTTCCCACCCGTTAGTTTCAGTTCTTCTTGAAATATCTATGTGACCAATATAAAGAATGACTTCAATCTGAGTGGTCTGGTAGCTGTCTTCTCCTAGCTATCTCTATATTAAATTCAAATCAAATAATTAATTTTTCTCCCAAAATAAATGATTCAGGATGTTACGTTGTTGAAATTTTCCAAGACTTTCAGTACAATATCCACAATTAAAATAAACCTTCTTCAAATAAATAACTATAAAGGAAATAAGTGATAATAAAATCTCAACTTTTAAGCCTTCACTCTACCCTGTACCCCGTCTCCTCTCTAGCTTTCCTTTTCTTTCCCTTCTCTTTCTCTCTTTACACGCACACACACACACGCACACATATGCACACACATACACACACACACACACTGAGGAAACCCTCAGGAAAAATATCTTTGTTTCTTCTCCTCATAATAGATGCCAAGTAAATTCAGAAACCAGAAGTCATAAAATCATACTCATTTTGGACTTTGTTTATTGCCCATAAACAATTGAAATAGCTTCTACATAACTTACTTAGCAACAGCCAACAAAAAGAGTCAAACTCTGTGAAATAATTGAAAATATTTATTCTGAGCCAAATATGAGTGACCATGGCCCATGACATAGCCCTCAGGAGATCCTGAGAACATGTTCCCCAGGTGGTCGGGTGCAGCTTGGTTTTATGCATTTTAGGGAGATATCAAATTCAATTAAGAAATACATTGGTTTGGTTCCAAAAGGCAGGACAACTCAAAGTGGGGGCTTTCAGGCTGTAGGTAAATTTAAACATTTTCTGGTTGATAATTCTTTGAGTTTGTCTAAAGACCTGGGATTAAAAGAAAGTAATGTCTGGGTTAAGATAAAGGATTGTGGAAACCAAGTTCTTATTTGCAGAGGAAGCCTTCAGATAGTAGGCTTCAGAGAGAACAGGTTATAAAATATTTCTTATTAGACTTAAAGTCTGTATTGATGTTAATGATGGAGAGAAATAAGGAGGCATGTCCAACCCCTACCTCCCATCATGGCCTGAAACAGTCTCTTAGGTAAAATTTTAAAACAGTCCTGGCTGAGGAGGAAGTCCATTCAGATGGTTGGGGAACCTTAGAATTTTATATTTTGTTTACACAACTTTACTTTCTCAATAGTTTTTATTCTGAGAATAGATTCTGGGGTATAATATTGCATTATAACCATAGGGAAGGTAACAATTTTCTTAATTTCATGAATATTTTTCACATTGTAGAACATCAGAATTAACAGGTAGGTAATCTTAAACATTCACCAATATTCTAATTTTTAAAAATCCCATTTCAACACATCTAGTGTGATCCCACTGAAAGGTAGAGGACACCTAAGACATTAGTGGTTAATTTGTTTTCTTATGGTTTCTATCATTAAAGCAGCATGATCTTAGCACAGTGCTGGATACATAGTAGATATCTGATATCTACTTATTGAATGAATAATAGATCTACTTTATATAAGGCAAAATGAGTCAAAGAGATTTACAAATTTGTACCATAGAAACTGATGGCATGCAGACATAGGTATCAGGACATGGAGAAGAGAGACGCACATATTAGTAACATCAATGAATAAATTATGCCTGGAAGAATATCCTTAGGGTTCTTAGAGATATTGAAAATTTCAGCAGTCTGTGCTTTGTGAAGCCTCTTCTCTCTTGTTCGCTTTATCATATGGGCAATGAATCACTGTTGCATGTCGTTGCGGCCAGTCTCTCATTTTCCCCATTTGGTGGCTCTCTGGTGGGATGCTTTGGTCACACACAAGTAAAAATTTATTATTTTTTAATTTAATGAGTCTTTTAAATTAATTAATTATTTATTTCTGAGGTAGGGTCTCCCTCTGTCGCCCAGGCTGGAGTGCAGTGGCACAATCACAGCTTGCTGCAGCTTTGGCCTCCTGGGCTCAAGCAATCCTCCCACCCTAATTTCCCTAATACAGGCATACACTATCATGAGAAGCTAATTTTTGTATTGTTTGTAGAAACAGTGTTTCACCATGTTGCAGGTTGGTCTTGAACTCCTAAGTTCCAGTGATCCACCCTCATTGGCCTCCCAAAGTGCTGAGATGACAGGCATACATCACTGTGCCTGGCCTAATTTTCACACTTAGGAAACACAACATCATAATGTAGTTCTTATTTATTACAGCTTATCAGATGTCTGTCATGTTTTATGATCTGTCATAATTACTAGAATTGCTTGACATTTTGAAGTTCTACTAGGAGATGAAGTTGGTGCACAGACATATCAGCTACTTGTACATTCTGATCCCCTCCTGCTGTACACTTAGGGCGGGCATTGTGCTAGGCTCTGTGGATATATAGATGACATAAGCTCTTGCGAAAAATATCACCTAATAAGGAGAAAGAAATTGTGTCCACTTTGCCAAACATGGAAAGAACAAAGCACTCAATCTAGCCTCATGTTTATCATGCTGCAATCAGGCTTATAAGTAGCACTGGGAGCAGTCCTTCAGGAGCTGGTATGATTCACTTTTAGTATAAGAACAATAAAGGATTGTCTATTGCTAAGAAAACATTCAACTGGGCAATGAAATATTAATAGGATAAAGAACATGTAAAGCATACATAACAACTAAGTAGTGATAGCTGAACACTAGGAAGTGTTCACAGAAGGAAGTACAATACGTCCTGACTGCCATTGACAATGAAACTGCTGATCCCTTTGAGTAGTTGACAGATACTTTGATTCAGTTTTTCTAAAATTAGGGAAGTATCTGTCATAATCTATTCTCATTCTATATCACTTGATTTTATGATTCATATTTGTGCATATCAACTTAGTTTTTAGAATATAAATTGTGCTTCTATAATAGAATATGTACTAGACCACCGGTGAATATAAAATACCCCAGTAAATATAAAATCCCGTTATTGTACATTAATGGGACTGAATCAACTAACATAATCATGTTCATTGTGAGGTTCTAACCTCCTGATTCACTTGGCCGTATGTAGACACAGATGCTTTATCTTGAATGCAGTGTGAGGTATATTCTGACAGGATGTCACACTAAGCTCAAAAAAAGAAAAAAAGGAAAGTAACTAGAAATGTTTTCTCAGAGTTGTGTGTGAAACTTGAATCTCACTCCTTTTACATCCCAGAAATTAGATAAGGAATCAACACTCTCACCTCTCTCATCTATGTCTCTCTGTTTTTGCTTTAAAACAGACAAAAATTTAAAGTTAATGAAAGGGAAATGTGTTTTCTACCAGTGTCAGTTCGAAGAACATGGAGTAGATTTCAATATACTTCTAAAAACACATAATTCACACATTGAAAAGGATATGAAACCAGAGCTCTAACAATGATTTAATCTAGAGAATTATGTCTTATAACAGAAAATGTGATGACGTATATCTCAATTATTAATGTAATATGGGTGTAACTCTGACAGGTAAATTGTCTTTCAATAAATGATAACTAAAAGGTTTTAATTCTGTTTTCTAATCTTCATGTTTTTTTCCTTCTTTGAGTCAGTCCCAGTTACTAAGTCAAAGACACCTCAAAAGGGATATCGCTGTAGTGGAAATTATTACATTATGCATGTTGTACCAGCTTATAAAAAGGCACATATTAGACCCACACAAATATAGACAACTAACTGATCTTTGAGTTAGGAGCAAAGGCAATATAATGGAGCAAAGAGAGTTTCCCAATAAATAGTCCTGTAACAACTGGACATCTACATGTAAAAAAATAAATCTAGACATGACCTTACACCTTTCTTGGAAATTAATGGAAAATGTATTATAGAACTTAATATAAAATCCAAAACTATAAAATCTTCTTAAAGGTAACAAGAGAAAAATTATATAAACTTCGGTTTGGTGGTGATTTTTTAGATATAATACCAAAGGTATCATCCATGTAATAAATGATTGATAAGTTAAGCTTGATTAAAATTAAAAACACCTGCTCTGTGAAGGGCACTGTCAAGGGAATGAGATGCCCAGACACAGAATGATTGACAATATTTGCAAAAAGCATTATCAGATAAAGGGCTATTACTTCAAATATGCAAAAAGTCTTAAAACAACCTGATTAAAAAGCGGGCAGATGATCTGAAGATATATCATGGAAGATATACAAGTGGCAAATAATCATATAAAAGATGTTCAATATCATATGTAAATAGTTTCAAATTAAAATAATGAGACATCACTACACATTCATTAGAATGACTAAAATTCGAAACACTGACCACATCAAATTCTAGTGAGGATACAGAGCAACAGGAAGAATCACTATTGCTGGTGGAAATGGATGATGGTTCCACCACTTTGGAAGACAGTGGGCCGTTTCTTACAAAACTAAACATAAGCTTATCATAGGATCCAGCAATTCTGTTCCTAAGTATTTACTCAAATGAGTTGGAACTTATGTCCACACAAAAACTTGCACACACACATTTATAGAAGCTTCATAATTATGAAAACTTGAAAGCAATCACAATTTCCTTTATTAGGTAAAAGGATAAATAAACTGGTACATCCAGACAATGGAATATTATTCAGTGTTAATGGAGATGACTGTACAGTACATTATTTATTTATATGTTCCTCTTAGAGATCACTTATATAAAATAATGTGCTTAAACCTCTATTCTGCCTCTCCTACTTTAGAGATTTTCTCAAAATGTACCACTAAGATGAAAAGTTTAGAACACATACATTATCCTACAAATTCTCCTTCCATCATTTATCTTTGCAACATTTGTTGCCTATGCCTTTCCTTGGTGCTATTTACATTCCTTTCTGTGATGTAAGTCTTCTAACTAATTAGTATGCTTGGATTACTATTTTTTCTCTTTAGATCTGATTTCACAAATCTTACGCCATTTAAAAAAAATATTTGTAGTGTCAAAGCAAAATAAAATGTCTTACTCTCCACCATTTATTTTATATCCAAATCACATTGAATGTGTATTTGATATATAGATGATGATGCTCTTGTACATCTTTTCTTTCCTGGGGCTTTTAATTGTCTTCTTTTCAAATGATAAAAAATCTTCCTCATATTACAAAATATCCACCCTATCTTGAATGTCATTTGCTCCTCCAGTCCATTTCTCAGAGACAATGCTTCTTAGTGTCTTTTTTTAGCCGACATAGGCTCTACTGAGATCTGTTTTAATTCTAAGGCCACAGGACAGCTTTCATTCTAAAATCTCATTTTGCCAGATTTCTATCCTTAATTCACTGTTTACTGAATCCCAGGTTATTTTCCTTTGTGATTTTTCTCTCTTGCTCTGAAAAAATAACTAAGAAACATTGTCTTTTAATTCCTTATTATATTAATTCTAATTAGATGTTGCTTTTTTTCTCTGTAACATCTATTTTCGAGATTTTATTTGTTCTGTATTCCTAATTATGTTTCCACCTCTATTATGTAGTCAACATTTTCTCTTAGTTTTTCTTGAATTTTTCTCTCTCTACTGGTGTTCCTTGATTAAGTGTTCATGGCAAAAATAAAGGACGCAGTTGTTTTTCCTGTTATTGTGGTTTTCCTCTCCCCTTATGTACATAATGCCAGAGTGAAGAGCACTTAACTCAGTGGTGCTAACTCCCATATAAGGAACCAAACATTTGACTGCATTTCTTCAAAGAGAGCCCCTTTATTTTTTGAATAGGATATTAAAAACCGGCTGCTGTGCTCTCATGTTTAGAAAGGAGTATAGAATGATTGAATTGTGTAGCCCTTCCATAGTTCAACAGCTGATCTGTCCTCCTTTTTTCAGCCCACGTGCCGGAGCACAAAGTATCTTACTCAGTTGTATATAACCTGGGCAGTGGCTTATTCCTCTCATTTTCATCCAACAACTTACTTTACATAATCTTCTTCCCAGAAGTGTATTAAGAGTTCTCATCTGCTGCGAACCACATCATATAGTTTCTGTCTTGTTTTATGAGTTTCTTCCTTTTTGTGGATTTTGCTAAGTAACAATGAAATTTTATAAGGGAAAGAAGAAAAATGCCTGCTCTCTCTAGTGATGATTTAAATAGGAAATTTTACATCTAAGTTTTATATTCTTATTTTGATTAGAAATAATATCAACATGCATAAATCCAACATTTACATTAAATTTGCTACAAAATTTTACCCATTAACTTCAATCACCTCCTAAGTAATTCAGTCAAAATATATTATTTTTAATGTGATGTTTTAAACTTAATGTGGGCTACTTTTCAACGAGAAGAGTTGAATAAGGATTCTGTTGGTAATCAATTTACTTGGCAAAATACAGCACTTTTGAAGTGATGTATTTAATTGCATGTTATTGTGCAATATAGGAAAATATATCTTGCTAAAAAGTCTTTTAAAATATTTTCCCCAGAAGAATGTTGGTTATTTCAGGGCATTACATGAAACTTGATGGGTGTGTTTTTTCTTTCTTAACATCAGAGTTCATAGATCAAATTGATGGACCATCAAACAAACATTAATTAGTTAGTACATAAACACATTTGGCAGCTGCATTTAATCTATAAACAAAGGCAGGTCAAACATGTCATCACAAAAATGGATCTAAATTAGCTGTACATAGCCTGTAATTTATTATGCAGATATGAAAAATGATTTTTAGTAATGAATTTCTCATATAACTAATCAAGTTTATTTTCTAAACTCTGAAGAAACCATTAATTTGCCTTGTTATAATAATCTATTTTAATGGGCCATTTCAGAACTCCCTATATGGCTATTAATGACTTTGAATATAAAAGCCATCTCATGTTTCATGTATTCCTAGTTTTATTTTCATTAATCATTATGGACTCATTGAAGTACTGACTTTATTTTTTTTATATACAAATCAGCAGCTGAGCACATTTATGAAGAATGACTTCTGTGAAGCTAAAGAGCCCTTCCCAGTAAGGAAAGTAAAGGTGGGAAATCTTTGGCAAAAAGAACTTTAAGATAGACCTTCCAAACATCATTTACTTGTCAGGTATTCTTAGTTCCCTGAAACTTTAGAGCTCCAAAAAACTATGGCTTTTCACTGGGAAGAAGGGTATGGAAAGAGGCTAGTTGCCAGTGTGCCATTTCTCATAGTAACATTTTGTCCATGATACTGGGGTGCTAGCAAACATGATGTCACCAGTTCTCAACAATAAGCTTCCTGCTCAACTTCCTGAGTTACTCTGGTCTATTTTCTTTTGTCAGGGTGCTTATGGTTTAATACAAATACATTTTTTATTGCCATTATGCCACTTGAGCTTGATTATGGTCCTGGGTCATTTATCTAGGACCCATTTCTGTATTTATAAAAGTTCTGCTGCTCTACCCAGATATGCTTTTCTCAATAATTGATACATTTTCCTTAATTATTATTAAAATATTGATGATCCATTACATTTAAACTTTCCTTTGAGATATTACCCCATAACTTTATCAGTTTTATGAAATGAATTTTCAGAAGGTAAAGACTAGGGGAAATGTGTAAGTTTGAAAGAATTATTGTTTTCAAATTATGCTCAATGAAGACAATGTAATGTTAATACAACATATTAACATAATAATATTAGCGTAATATCCTTGCAGCAACCATTTTACTTGACACATATTACAGCTAACAGTTTTGTTCATGGATTGTAATACTAAATCTAGTGGCATATGCTTTTTGTACCCAATGCCATTCTTCAATGGCTAGCTTCTCTGTTTAGCACCGAAGATACAGCAATGCACAAATCAGACATGGTTCTTGTCCTCATGAAACTTATGTCTGTGAAGCTATGTATTTACAGGTTGATGTCATACTTTGAATTTCACTTTTTCTATAAAATATTCTTGGGATGATTTCTTCTTAACCCTAAACCTCAATACATTTTAAACAATGGTGTATATTTCAATACACTGTGGTGTCGTTTCAACAGAGGGCCCTGGAACTATGGTGCTCTAATTAGATTATTATCTCTGCCACTTACTAGTTGTATGTTGCTTTGTTTTTGCTTTTTTGCTTTTTCCAGAAAGGGTCAGCTCTCTCACCCAAGCCAGAGTGCAGTGGTGCAGTTATAGCTCACTGCAACTTTGAACTCCTGGGCTCAAGCCATTCTCCCTCCTCAGTGTTCTGAGTAGTTGGGATTATTGGCACACACAACCAGACCTGGCTAATTGTGTGTTTCTTTTTTTTTATTTCTTATACAGACAGGGTCCTGCTCTGTTGCCTAGTCTGAGGCTGGAGAGACTTTGCCAATATTTTATTTAACCATTTGGTGACTCAGGTATCTTACACATGACATGAAGAAAATAAGAATACCTGCTTTCTAAGAACTTGTGAGGATAAACTGAGCTATGCATGCAGATAATGTACAAAAATGATATTACCAGAGCACTAAAGAATGTGAGTCATATTTACTTTTACCATTACTGTTAATAGTATTATAAATGTATCACACTGTGGAGAGGTTTTGTTCACCAGGAAAAAACAGATAGTTTTGAAAAAAGAGGTAATGTTTTATTCATTTTTATACTACCAGTGTCTATCAGAGTTGTTGGCACCAAGTGATGCTCAAGAAAAATTTATTTATTTGAATTTAATTCTTAAACATAAAAGTCAATATATTCAATTAGCAACACAAGAGGAAAGCTGTGGCACAGGGAAGACAGAAATGTATATTCAAAAACGACCTATAAGTCCTTTACTTTCCAGAGTCTGAAAGTCCTTTACTTTGCAAGTAGAGTCTGAAAATAAAGAACTGAAAGTGATGAGAATTAAGAAGGTTTTGATTTAAGACTGGCTTCACTGTGCCTGATACATTAGGCAAAGTTGTTAACTATTTGGGCCCAAACTCTCTCATCTACCAATGGGAGTTTGAATAGAAATAAATTTTATTGTAAAAGTGTTTTCCACAGAAAAACAAACAACATTACACAAACAAACACTGCAAAAGAAATCTATGTAACTTGAAAAGGTAAAGAATGTAATTTCATTCTTTTAGCATATATTTCTTAATAATGCATAATACATAAAACAGAGTATCGTTCATCATGGACCCTGAAGGTAGATTTATCCATAACACAAAACTATAGATATGTCTTTGAAACAATTGATCATTTACTGCTGATGTAGGAGATTCCTATGCCACCTAAACACATTATGATTAGAGAGTATATTTCTTACATGCTGTCAAGGCACAGATCTGCCTGGACAACACTAATCCTACTAAATGTCCTTTTACCACTACTGAAATAACATTTTAAATGTACTGATTTACCTCTTTGTACAATCAAGTTGAGGAGAAGTTAGCAAAAATGTAAAGGATTGAATGAGGATTTTCTTTTTTCTTTTGCGTGTGTCTATATATATATATATTGCACTTCAGGTTCTGGGGTACATGCGAAGAACGAGCATGATTGTTCCATAGGTACATACATGGCAATGTGGTTTGCTGCCTCCATCCCATCACGTATATCTGGCATTATTCCCCATGTTATCCCTCCCCAACTCCCTACCTCCACTGTCCCTCCCCTAGTCCCCCACAACAGACCTCAGTGTGTGATGCTCCCCTCCCTGTGTCCATGTGTTCTCATTGTTCAACACCCGCCTATGAGTGAGAACATGCGGTGTTTGATTTTCTGTTCTTGTGTCAGTTTGCTGAGAATGATGGTTTCCAGGTTGATCCATGTTCCTACAAAGG